>CAIGRF010084331.1:0-10191 GCA_903798235.1 Fraxinus ornus
TCCACCAATACTTACAATAAATACAACACTAAGATAAATAAAGGAAAGAATATTCTAACCTAAGAAAGGAAAAGATTATTTCCTAAATCAGCTCTAATCATCCTATACAAAATATATTATAATATTATCACATCAAACGGGATTTTCTACAACATGCCGTCACAATCTAATATGCTGATAAAAATCATCAAAACACGAGCAATAAGCATCACTACAATCATTCAATTAGAATATCAAGTAAAATTAATGTACTAAATGGTTGCTATTTAGCTATAACCCACCTCAGGGACATATACGCTGCCAATTGTGTTCTGTGCAATGCCTTCAATAAGTAGAGACGTAACAACAGGAGGAAGCAGTGACTTATTCTCAGGGGGTTCAATCTTCTTGCCACAAGCAAACACATTAACCACAGTCATCTGCAGAAAGTTTGGGAAAAAAATCATACAAAAGAAAACGAATTCCCAGATCTCCACCAATTACTCAATAGCTAAAACAACTAACAACCTCTTACGTGCCCTCGCCTCCCAAAGAGAAAAATTCCCCAAGATTAGTGTAAGCAAAATTAGAAAAAAAAAATACTGACCTGATTCAAAGTTAGGGTCCCAGTTTTATCGCTGCAAATAGTTGTTGCTGAGCCCATGGTTTCACAGGCTGATAGCCTCCTGACCTGCAGTTCAATTATAAATTACGAGACATGGAAAAAATGCAAGTAGATTGTAGGAACAAGAATATGGCTGTCACTTTAAATAAAGTAAGCACAAATACCAAGGCCTTGTCCTCCATCATTTTTCTCATTGAATAGGCAAGCCTACAAAGAAATATAAAATTCAGTAAAATAAAAAATGCACAATGCAAATAAAGGAACATGTATATACATGCACACATGCCTGCAGATGCAATAAATGCACGAGGTATCATAACCATTAGAAGGAAAGAATTTATATAAAAAGTATCTGACATCCTACGAACTTCTTCTAGACTTTAAAATAGCAAAACGACAAGCACGGGCTTCAATAGATGATGTAAATAAACAAATGAACTTACGTCAGAGTGACAGCTAATGGAAGCCCTTCAGGTACTGCAACAACTACAATGGTCACCTAGAGTTTCATCTAAATAAGTTAACAGGTCAAAAATAAATATTAATATAAACAACATCAGTTGATTATCTAGATGAGCACATACTGCAACAGTGAAAATCTTTATGAAGCCATCTATAGCATCACCAACACTAGTCTTCCCTGCTTGGAACAGGGGACTACCATCATCTGGATTCGTGGTTTTCCCAGTAAAAAATCTGCCCAATCAAAAAGCAAAGATTATCCATGGCACTTCTGCGATACAAAACATGAAGTCATATATTGAACCATTTACTAAATCTAAAGCTACCTGATCACGAGGACAACCAGAACCACTACAGCCACGGCAAGCCCAACAATACCAATAAATGTTGCAACCCCATTTAATCGAACCTGAACTTTTTAAAACACGACAATGTCATTACTGTATGCAGCTATACTCAGCACGCAATGTAGAAGTTCAGGAATTCCGATGAAATAACCTGCAATGGTGTTTCTTCACCGTTATCCTCTGATATGCTGGCCATCAGCAATCCCCATTCCGTATTTATTCCAACGCTTGTTACCTGTGAGAGAAAAACAATCCAACAAACTGTAAGCTACCACACGTTAAAGTCTATGAAGATAGCCACGATCACTCAGGGAGTACAAACATTTTAAAGAAAATGACATATATGTTAAAGGAACAAACCTTTTATCGAGTCAATGTACTTCACAAATGGCCATAGCAAACTTAAAATTGTAGCTAAAAATCAGCAAGCGTGCAAAATATAGTAGTAGTAGTAGTAGTAACATAATATTACTAGTTCCAGTACTGCTGTACAAAATAATAAAAATAGTAAGGTACAAGTTCTCACTCCTAACCAATGAGCACACCATCAAACATGAAGTAACATAACCTAAAAGCAGGACAGCGTTATACATTACATATTTACATCTTAGTTTTCATAAGCTCCGGTAAAAATGATATCATGGAAGCATATACAAAATGAACTAAACATCGCATCGGAATGTATCATTTAGTTTTGTCTGCTACATAAAAATACCGAGGCTTTGAATAACATTTCTATTCAATACAGTTCTTTAATCTCTTTTAACTTACATTAACATTGTTAAACCATTAAACTATTAGTTACCCATCCAAATTTGAACAGGCTAGGTCATTTTATCGTTCTCATTATTGCATCCCTGTTGCTCGATCAACCATCAACTTTAATATACTCAGTTTTCTACTTTTTAGATTCATCAAGTAAAAGCATATTATAAGAAAGGCTCAAACTTCAACCCTTATGGACTATCCGCAAATTGTAGCAGAAAAGACATGCCAATAGATGTTATAACTCGAAGAAATGGAAATACTGGATGCACTACTAGTACGGAGAAGAATATTCCCATCAGCGGAAAGCTAGATTAAATGACCAGAGCCAACATTCTGATCAATGAGATACATGAAGGCTACCAACAAAAATAAAATGAAACAAACAAATTATTTGGATCACAGAAAAATAGTGGCATATAGGAGAGAATACAGCGGAAGCATGCAACAGCTATAATGGCCTCATGGAGACACAAGCAATAGTTAAAACCAGTGTCCATCATGTACATGATTCCCTACTTATTTCTGTGTCAAACCATTTACTCATCACAACTAGTAGCTGTGAAATGCTTTCTACCAAATAGATACCCATATCTTTCTTCCAAATAGATACCCATATCAATACATATACTCTAAAAATGATGGTTGTGAATTTGAAAAATAGAATTCCATTTTTTATCAAGTCAAAGTTGATGAAAGAGAAACAGAATATTACCAGCATGGTACCGTAACCATCAGCAACCTTGCATCCGGACATAAGAAATGGTGCCTTTGGATCCTTGCGAACCTGCAGAACCATGACTGGTAAACAAGAATATGGGTATGATAACTACCAAATTATACAGTAGATTGCCTACTGAGGCTTACAATTTTGCTCTCCCCAGTCATACTTGATTCATCAATCGCAAGGGAATGACCAGTGATTAGAATTCCATCTGCAGGGATCTATTAACACGTTCAGGAAAAAGTAAAGAAGATTATAAGTAACATTAATAGAAAAAGTGGCTTCATTTTGAATGGGAGAAAGAGGTCTTCTCATTCACCTGATCACCAATTTTGAGAGGCACAACATCACCAACAACTATATCAAAAATAGAAACCTCAATTCTCCTCCCACCCCTAACGACCTGTATAAAATTACAGGAAATGTGAGGAAAAAAGCAAAAGGGAGGGAAAAGGAACTAATCCAAAGTGTATAATACCTACCTCCATGTGTATGTTTTGCTTCTCTTCATTTAAATTTTGGAATTGGAGGGATTGTCGGTAATCACTTACAGCTGCAATATGGTAAAAGTACACCTCATAACTGCCTAAAGTTGACACCAAGGGGACAAGCATAACACTAACCCAAGAAGTCACAAAACATGAATTTCAGAGAGAATAAACACACAGACAGACAGCATCTATACAGTAACACTTAAAATCCACCAGCTCACTCAACGTCGTGACATGGATTCCTCTTAATCGAAATTCCACATGAATGGAGAATGACAATTGTGTTCAACGAAATTCCACATAAATGGAGAATGACAATTGTGTTCAACCACAGGACGAACAATAAGAGAGTTAACTGCATTAGCATATACCTCCAATCTATTGCACCTCGTCACATAAAACTTTTTAACATTGGTAAAGTAGTCAAAAGTGAAACGAGGTCAACAGCATCCCGCAGTAAAGCATAATATCATAAACACATGCAAACATATTGAAACGGCACAAAAATAGAAGGCTATGAATCCTACATCTTTAGCATACCTGTAAAAACAATGACAATAAGTACAGCCAAGGCAATGCTACCCCCATCATACCAACCTTCTTTTATACCCTAAAAAAGAGAATAAATGTGAGTTGGAACAAAGATGTTTTGCATTTCTCTCTATATATTTACAAATTTGATTAATTGCTTAAAATGAGAAATGGAAATGTAATTGTCATATATCAAGTACACTCTGCATCGTCGTATATTGTTATCACATTACAGATTGTCGCTTAGCAACCAATCAGAAAACTGAAAAGAAAACAAATTTCATTCCTATGCCCAAGACTGTCGACTGGATTCTATAAATTGATGAAAATCTAATCCTCTGTTTGGGAAGAATTTATAAACGGTTTAATTTAAAATAGATAAAAATGAGTAGTGGATAGTATTTGTGGGTCCACCGGAATGTGTTGTTGGAAATTAAGTTTGACATTTATAAATAAATAATAAATTTTCCAAATGGAGGCCAAACAAATAATCAATTATAGAACATCTAATACTACTACTCAAAAGGCAAGGAAAAGGAGATCAAAAGACTGCATATTTCATGGGACATTGTCTGCTTAGAATGTTTAGTAAAAAAAACATGCATATAATTACTTTTTCTTTAGGGACAATTTCTGCCTGTGTAAGAAAAACAATGAATTACGAACTATTCAGTACTTTTTGATACCAAACAATTCGTCAAAAATGAAAAATTAACAATACCATATTAAATTGATTCAACCAAGCCTACAGATTTAAATCAAACACAGAACATTTCATATACATATAAAAGTAGAATGGCATCTTCCAATCAGCAATCACATTGCTTCTCTGCAGAAAATGTCCAGGTGAAAAACTAATGCTCATCAAGAAGAAAAGGCTCACAGTTGAAGAAGCACAGACAATCAATTAGATGCTGCACAGTGCACAGGTAGTGACGTAATCTTTATAAATTGTATAAAAGGAAAGTATACTTCTCTCTGTTATGCAATCAAAATTTAATAAATAGGCTCTTTTGTCACCTTCTGACCTTACCTCAGACTTTATGCCCAGTGCCAAAGAAGCAGCTGCAGCAACCATCAAGATAATCAAAGTTGTGTCCCGACAAGCCTCCCAGAGAAACCTCTTTAGATAAACGAAGAAAAGAAAATAATTTCACATATTTATTCACGAGAGAATGTTTACCAGTAAAGACAATGAACAATTGCAGCTTCAAATTGGGACTTTCAATACTTACCCAGAAACTCCTGCCTTTTTTCCGAGGATATGTGTTTGATCCAAAAGCTTTTGTTCTGCTTGTGAGATCAGTCTCGTTTGCCGGTACACCTTTCTCCAAATTTGATTTTAATTTATCAGCGACTCCTTTGACCTGATGCCAAGGACAAAGGGGAAAAATAAAAAGAAGTCAAGACATGATAATGGCAATAATATTGCAGTTTTGCAAAAGAAAATAGGACAAAGTTAAAATGTGAGACGGTGGACTTGCCCCTCCTTGTTGCTCCAGCAGAGAGAGATCGTGCTCACGGGACATTGAAACTAGCTCCTCTAAGCTAACATCAAAATCACCGACATGGCCCTGTATTGAAGGCAGTTTCTTCGGCACTCCTGACTCTAAAATGCAGAAATGTAACTTCAGTACCAATAATCAAACAAAAAATAAATAACATTCTTCTAGAGACCATACTGTGTGAATCAAATATCAAGATCAGAGCAGGATGGGAAATGTCAAACAATCAGTAATTTAAACAAATACGCAAACTTGCAGGTTGTATATGAGTCAATATATAAACTATCTGGAAGAAGAAAACAATAACTATGAAAAAGCCAGACATTTTCATCTCCCAGTTTAGAGTGACACAGCATGCAATTACAAGCTTAAACACGAAATATGAGAATAACAATGAAGATGGTAATTTATCACATTGTAAAGAACAGGGGAAAAATGTGTGTTCTTCATTATATGGAAAATCTGCCGCTTGGTGCTATCTATTGATATTTAACATCTAGTCAATTCATTACAATTTACATGCCACGGTACAAAGAACAAGAATTACCATTCACTCCTTGGCCAGCTGCTTGGAAGAGAACAGCAGCCTGTTGAAGCAAAATTGATTAAGAATTGATGACAAACTCAATAAATTTCACCTAATAAAGAAAGAAGTATGGTTTACCCGAATGACTTGAGCATGCATTCTAATCTTCGCAATTAGTTTCTTCCTCTCTTCTTCTTTTTTCAAGTCCAACGTATACCGAAATCGGCGAGAAGCATTCAGCACAAGTGCAGCTTGCTAGGGAGAATACAATTAATTTAGATCAAAGATTGAATGTCTCCTTAGATAACCATATACATATACAAGCAATACCAAGTACTAACACATATCATTATGCAGCATAAAGTATACATGTAATGCAGTTTTATATTCATTTTAGAAGCAGGACATAGACGGTAACAAGATTAAATCCATAATCAGTTTCCAGAGACAAACATCATGGAACTGGGAGAACTACACCAAACACCATCAGTTCCCTCATCTTATCATTTCTCACAAAAACCACTTTTTGCCTGTTCCATTTCACTTTGGGAGTGATTTTCCTATTAATCATTAGCCATATGCCTAATCATCCTTGCACAATGTAATCGGAAAATATGCACATTGCTTCCATGCAACGAACACGAAATTTGGATCACTCAGTGGAGGAAAACATTTGTCAAAAATATAAATTCTTTCATTCTAGATGCAGAGCCAGTTATAAGACCCTGTTTGGTTCCACTCCGGAATAACTGTGATTGTTTAAATAGTCAGTACAAAAGCAGATTAGGAAATAGTCAGTATATCCTTTTAGTAAAATAATAACATGGTTATCAGTCAAGATTTAATATTTGGACAAGGTTATCACATTTTTCATGCTAGCCAAACAACTTACTGACATTCTAAATGTGATTTAAAATAATCGAATTTGACGTTATAACTGAAAACCATATTGACATTCTAGAGTTTGTTTGGTGCACATTTTGAGAGTAAGAATGCATTTTTACTGTTGATATGATGGGGAATATGTGGTTGAAAATAAAGGAAAAGTTATTGATGTGATGGAAAATATTATTTTATTGAAGAATGTGTAATTGAAAATGAGTAGAAGAATGTGACAAAAATAATGTGGCTCAAACAGGGGCCTAATGCGTTTCAATCAAATATAGGATCGTAAAAGGTCAATTTGGGAATTTTCGGATGGGGTAAAACATCATTCTTTTTGTTCACCAAACTACTAGCTGAATTCTAGGTCATTTGATCAACCTCTGGTTAAAACATGTAAGAGTTCAAAGCAAACTGTGGCGTGATACAAATCACACACTTCCAGTCACAAATATGAAAGATCATATATAGATAGGTATGTCATTAAAACAATTCCAAAAGACCAATAGTGGTCAGTACTTAAAAAAAAAATTCTTATCAGCCATGCACGGACCCTGGCTTTCTGCAGTTTAGGATATGAACCAACGTTCAGACAACATGAGAGATCAAATCAGAGGCATTTAAAAAACTAATCTAGTCCCCTCTTAACCTTGTATCCTGTGTCTTAGTTAACAAACAGAAAGGGAAAACTCGACCTGTCTTAATGATAGCAATATCCAAAACTGTTCGTCCTTGCACACCACCACATTCAAACATCATAGATGGCAACTAATTTTATTCTGAAAATAATCCCCTTACACTGCAGACACTCAATTTATCCATGGACTCCATAAGCCACAAGAATTATGAAAAATAGAGTGAAGCTGATACCCTTCACAGCCTGTTGTATTTAGCCCATGTTTGATGGCTATTATTTGGCAACAACAGTATTTTGAATAGTGAATTTTTGGAGAATACGGGGGGTTAAAAGGTATAGGAAATTTTTGCCACCTAATAAAAAAATTTAAATTTTTTTTTATTTATTTTTTTTTTATTTTTTTTTGTATTTACCATTTTGTATTTGAAAAAATCTTTCATGAATTTCATAATGTGCATTTTTCTTGGAATACTAAGATTTCAGGTTCTCTAAGTATTTGGTGTCTGTGTGAGACATTTTATTGTAGGGAAAGACAATACTTTAAACCCGCTTACAGATATTAACTGAACGAGAATGCTAGAATTTTAAATTCTTTATCTATAAAAATTAAAAGGCATTATGCATATATGTGTAAGTCTTAAATTCTAATTTTGAAGTTTGAACCAGTGGAATTGTAAGCGCCCAGAAAATAATTGTCGATTACCGACATATCTCCATGAAAGCATTATCATCTTNTCTCCATGAAGGTATTATCATCTTTCTAAATATTCAACTAATATACATTAATTTATGTTCATTTGTTTCATTTCTCCATCACAAAGTACCAACTTCCATCAATTTAACAGATAATGTTTCAAAAAAAAAAATCGGAGCAGCTGAACCCTCGTGGCCCCCACCCATTCAAATATGGGACCCCTACTTCGACGGGCTGACTTCGCTCCAGGATGTGGTTGATAATAAGTACATAGAAAAAAGAGGTTGAAATGAAGGATATCAAACAGGGGTTTAATGCAATAGAATGGTAGAAAACTCATAACTGAAATGTGAGGAAAAGGCAGTACGGTTAAATTCAATAGCATTTAAATTTTGAATTTCCTCAATTTCACATCTATTTATGACCTTGTTTGATTATATTTTTTCCAAAATACATTTTTCTCCAATAAAATAATATTATACACAGCACGAAAACTTTTCCTTCATTTTTATGGTCACCTTCTCCAACAATTTACTATTACAAAATGCATTCTACCGAAAAAAAAAAGCTCAAACAGTAGTATTTTCTGCTCCACTTCATTTGCCAATTTCACTCAATCGAGAAAATTATTCTTTGGTATGCTTTTGAGAAAATAATAGAATAAAAAACAAGATCAATCAAAATCCAGTGGGAAAAAAAAAATAAATAAATAAATAATGCAACAGACTTACTCTCCACCTCCGCAACCGATCCACCGGAGCACTTTTAGTCCGAACAATATCGAATGGTCCTGAACCTTCATCTTCCTCCTCACCAAACTCTCGGCGACTGTTAGCCGCCTCGAGGTCGTTGTTGGTGCGTCTATACGGCGAGCTCTTGAAGTCCTCTTCACTTCCGTTGATCATTCTGAAGTCGCAGGAGAGATGACACGCCTTAACAAACAAACAATCACAATTTCACTATTTCCTCACAATGCGAACTCAAACTAGGGAATTTTTAGCCACACTTTTAGGTTATCTGCTAGCAACTACTATAGAAGACAGATCGAGCCGATAAAAATGGTAAAGAAAAAAGTGATGCGAAAAGATTCACGGATTTTAACAAGGAGTATTTATATTTAATTTTTCTAGAATAGAAAAAACCTGCAAGGATTAGAGAATGCTGAGAGCCTGAACTTGCTCGTGGGATGAAGTTCCGGATTCCCGCTGCAGGAAACTGCCAGGAAATTTCCTTTTATCTTTTCCTCGTTTGAAAAATCTTCTAGAATAGCGGTGGATCACGTTATTTTCAACTACAAATTTTTCAATAAAATAATTTTAAAATTTTACATTATTTTTATACAATATATCCTCCAAAAAAAAAAAACATCATTTCAAAATATATTTTTTTCCCCAAATGGGACTCAGAACTTATTTGGTACTAAGAGCCCGTTTGGTAGAGATTAAAATTGAAAAATTAATAGTTATTGTTAAATTTTATTAGACGAATGAGACTCAATAACGTCTAAATTTTCAATTTTAATTAGATTAAAATTAGAGTCTGTTTAGTACCGATTAAAATTCAATTAAAATTGAAAATATAGTCGTTATTGAGTCTCACTCGTCTAATAACAGTCAACAATAACGACTAATATTTCAATTTTAATCCGACTTTAATCTCTACCAAACATACTCTCAATAGTCCATCAAATCTAGTGGTGGCAAAAAAGCTCGGCGGCTCGCACGGCTCGAGCTCGGCCCGTAAAAAACCCGGGCCTAGCCTGCTCGGGCCGAGCCCCATTTTGGGGTGTCGGCTTGAGCCCGGGCGAGCCGGCCCCATTAAAAAAAATTAAAATTAAAATCAAAATTGGTTGCCTTTGTAGGCAGCTCAAAGCCGCCTCTCTGATACCAAAGAGAGTGGGGGTCCTGGAAATAGGGTTAGTATTTCAAGGATTGAAAGACTGTTGAAGGCGGTTGTAAAACAAATTATGAAAATCCTACTTAGTACTCTTCTTAATTGAGATTTTCTTTTTCTTAAAATAATA
>CAIGRF010084343.1:35136-53497 GCA_903798235.1 Fraxinus ornus
TTTTTTGTTTTATTTAAATTGGAGGGTAAAATGGTCAAAAATTGGGGAAAATGACGTTCTGCGCCAAAAATGTGAAAGGTATGGACTTCTGCGTCAAAAAAAGAAAGATATGGACGTTTTGCACAAAACCCGTTAAAGGTAGGGATGTTTTGCGCCAATTACCCTTTCACGAATCATTGAGCATTAAAATGCTTCAAACTCATCACGTTTCATTAGTCGCTGAACTTATACATTTGTTGTGATTTTACTCTGAACTATAAAATGCTTCCAACTAGTCGTTGAATTTCATAATGTTTTCGAATAAAGTTGATTTTCAATGAAAACCATATAAAGAAAATAAGATAAATATCTAGTAAATACTGATACTCTCAATATAAGATGAGAATATTAATATTTGTCAAGAAAATATAATTTATCTAGTCGTTGAAAGCAAGTTTCAAAGGGAAAGAAGAATTCTAGCTTCGAATTAACATAAATCTTAATTTAAATCATAATTTTTATCTGCGTCGAGAAAATAAAATAGATAGATTATTTATTTATTTCGATTGAGATCTTAAACCTAAATAAAAAATATATATATATCAGACAATGAAAATTTTAAATTTGAGTAAATAATATCAATCAAAACTAAAAAGTATAATTTTTAGACTTGTCATAAAGCAGAACGCTATATTCGTGTATAATATTTTATACTTTTTAAATTTTTAAATAGTTGAATCCAACGAGTAAAATTCAATAGTCATTCTATTTAAAATTCAGTGGATAAAAGTGTGACGAATATATAAATTCAATAACTAATGAAATATGGTAAGTAAGTGATTGAGTACAATATGTTAAATTTTAATGACCATTGTTAATCATTTTTAAATTCAGTGACCAATCGAAAATATTTTAAAATTCGGCGAATAGAACTTGATGAAGGTATAAGTTCAACGAGGAAACATTTCTCTGTCTATTCGCTAACAAACGCGACACTAGATAAAATTGGAAAGCACTTGGGAAGAGAAACGGAGAGAAGGAACTCTATATAAACGAGGTCCAATTTCTAAATCGATATCTGCGAAATCTTATAGAAAGGTCCCTTCTCGTCGTCCGTCGATCAAAACTACCAGAATCGAGGAAAGATGATAAATAAATTCAAGTTTCTCGGACAAGAAAAACTGTAATTGAAAAGTCAAGGTGTACTACAACATATGCTTCTATTTTCCCCAATTAAGAAAAATGATTACGGATTCATCAAAAGATTCAAAACCCTAATATTTTTCACTTCAATTTTCCTTCACAATTGATCCTTGATTTTAACTGTTTAAATTCACCAGCAAGTTTCTGGATAATAACAATGTTGTTTGTATGCCGCAGGAAAATAGAATTAGCAAAGAAAATGTCTATAGATTTGATACTGAAGCCGTCGTGCAGCGGTTGTGGATCGACGGTGGATCTCTATGGCAGCACCTGCAAGCACTTGACGCTTTGCATGACGTGTGGCAAAACCATGGCCGAGAACCGCGCGGATTGCTACGAATGTGGCACTCGCATCACTCGCTTGATTAGGGTTGGTGGTTCCTTCTCTCCGATTAAAAAAGGAAACAAAACCATGATTAATTGTTGAACATGTGAATACTCGTCTTACATCTTTGTCTTGAACATTGGTTTTTATTGGCGTTTATACTTTCTGGAGAGTTGAAAATGTGAAGGTTTTCTTTTTGGGGTTTAATTTAATGGCGCTGGAGACTTCTGCAAGTTTTGATGTTCTCACTCTTACTGTGAAATTGTATACAATTGGGAGTTACTTATAAGTTCACGGTAATTTGTTTGTCTTGAGAACTGTGTAGAAAAACGAAGAGAATCTAATTCTGAATATTTTCTTTGATTCTTGCTATCAAACACCTTTGATTGTTGCCGTTTGGTAAGGATTTCAAGGAAAAACCTTTATTAGAAGTGTCAATTCTGTTAAAACACGCTGAATAAAGTCAACTAATCCTATGTGTTTTAGAAGCTGAAATATAGGGAACCTTGTCATGCACAGATGTCGTCCAATAGCACTAGGTTCTTTCTACAAGCTGCCATGTTCTTCTGATTTCAAAAAATTCAGCTGCTTACTGAGACAAATAATCTCCCAGTAGGAAATGGCAGAAGTCTATGTTTACAAGTTCCCTTGACAACCCAGGAAATAAATGTGTACACATGTTACTAGAAAATGATTAAAGGAGAATCCCCGAATTTAGATTTTTGCCAACGGCTATACTGTAGCTTTCGTGCTTGCATCGGCGAATTTCCTTTTCTTTTGCTGCTCATGTTCTGTAGAATGCACTCAAAGTTCATTTTATTCAATTGTACATTACTAATCATTACCTTTTTCCATGTCTTTTATTATGAACTGATGAATGCTTTCTGAAATTGTCTGTTAACTTTTGGCATATTTAGGAATATAATGTCAGATCATGCTCCAGTAACGACAAAAATTACTTTATTGGAAGATTCGCGACGGGCTTACCAACTTTTAAGAAGAAGAATGAAAATAAATGGTCACTGCAGAAAGAAGGTCTTCAAGGGCGTCAAATTACTGATGCCTTGAGGGTACTTTTTTTTTTTTTTTTGCTGAATCTCTCGATACATTATAAACTAAATAGATATATGCATGTAGAATAAAAATTTCTTTTTAATACTTGAAGCCTATTTGTTTCTTGGGGTCTCTGCTTTGCCTTGTTAACAATTCCTTTTTTAGCACTTGTAAGCTAGAAGTTAAGCAAACCCAAAAATTTATCACATTCCCCTGCAATTATGAGAGCTCTTTATTGGTTGGTTGTCGAAAATAAATATATGGCTTCAATTTGGTAATATGCAAATTAGTGAAGTTAGGCCATTTATTTTATTTTTTGTTTATCATACAAGTATAGACATTTGATTAGTTCATTTACTTAGTCTCATGATGATTGAATATGTTGCTTTCAACTTAGGGTGTGTTTGAGCCACATTATTTTTGAAGAATGTATTCTGGAATAGTAGATTGATGGAGAATGTGTTGCTAAAAAAGAAGGAAAAGTTATTGATGTGATGAAAAATATTATTTTATTGAAGAATGTTTTGTTGAAAATGAGGAGAAGAATGAAAATAAAATTTGTAATGTGTACCAAAGAGGGGCTTAATCTCATATATCTTTATTTGCAAGCTTTGTAGCTATCGCCATGTTGTTGCATTGCTAGGATAAGTACAAGAATAAACCTTGGATGTTGGAGGATGAAACTGGCCAGTCTCAATACCACGGTCAGCTTGAGGGTTCACACTCAGCTACATATTACCTTCTAATACATCAGGGAACGGAATTTGTAGCCATTCCTGTTGGTTCCTGGTAACCACTATCATATTTGTCCAGTATNGGTAACCATTTTCCTATTTGTCCGGTATTTTGTATTTATATCAGTGTATCAAGTATTTAAAATTTCATTTTCTTTTGGCCGATCCTAAATTTATTGGGAACATGACTTAGTTTGTTGTTGTCTCTTGTTTTTAGGTATAATTTTAACAAGGTGGCACAATATAAGCAACTCACTTTGGAGGAAGCGGAAGAGAAGATGAAAAATAGGAGGAAAACTGCCGATGGGTACCAAAGATGGATGATGAAAGCGGCAAACAATGGAGCTGCCGCCTTTGGTGAAGTAGAAAAGCTTGATGATCGGGAAAGTGGAGGTGGTAGTGCAAGGGGACGTAAAAAATCTGCAGAGGACGATGATGAAACCAATGTTTCAGATAGGGGAGAGGAAGACGAAGAAGAAGAGGCAGCTAGAAAAAGTAGGCTTGGACTCAACAAAAAGGGTGGGGATGATGATGAAGAAGGACCAAGAGGCGGTGATCTTGATTTTGATGATGATGATATTGAAAAGGGTCTGGTTCCCGTAATTTCTTTGTTATTGCATTCTTAAAAGGTTTTGTGCCTCCAGCACTCGTTTCAGGTTTTTATTGTGTCGTAGGCTGTCAAAAATGGTGATAAATCAGCTGTGCCCATACCCCATGAGCCTATAGTTGGGACCATACGAATTTTGTTGAACTAACACCTGCAGTCATTGAGTGGTTATCTCTCTCTTTGTCTGTGTGCCCATGTTTGTTTTTATGTGAAGAGTTCTGACAATATATTTTCCTCGGAAATAGTTTAGTGATAGCATTTTATATGTTGAATCATTTCATGAGTAACGGCTTGTTCATCATATTTTATTCCTATTGGTACTAACAAGTGATAATGCATGTTTCTGCTGCCCTTGTATCTTTGGGTAGTTTGACGAGTAGATATGTCAATCTTCTAAGTTGCTGCATCATAGTTCCTTGCTGAGGCGCTTTTACAAGGAGAGAGTTGATTTTATTTATAAGGATTTTTTATTCTCTAGGCGATGATTGGGAGCATGAAGAAATTTTCACTGATGACGATGAAGCCGTTGGCAATGATCCTGAGGAACGAGAAGATTTGGCCCCTGAAATCCCTGCTCCTCCAGAAATTAAGCAGGTGATTAATTATATTGCTAAATTTATGCTAATAAATACTTAATTTATTTCTTGCTTTCACATTCTATGATTGCTACCTTTGTGCCTCTAAACTTAATGATCCTGACATGAAACAATGGCTAGAAAAATACATTGCATCGTATAGGGTATGCTTAGCTATGCAAATTGATAGAAAGTAATTGAGGACTGAATGCAATCAAGTCCACGTGTTAAATGCTCTTATTGAAGACGATTATGAGGTGTGGAATCCCTTCCAGATTGCAGAAAGTTGCAAATTGTAGAGAAATGGTAATTTTGGTTACTGGAATGCTTTATGAAACCTTTTGCCAGAGTGAGACAGAGGAGGGTGGAATTTTGTGCATCGGGGTCAAATACAGAGATCTAGAAATTAACGCTCAATGCCACCTGCATGGTTCCCGACTTTTACTGGGTTTTTAGGTTACTCCTTTTGAGATGCATAAAGTTGCTTGAATGTGCTTAATGCCCTGAGGCCATTCGCACTAAGCCAATAAGCGGTCATCGACGTGTGGTCTGGATGGTACTTCTTGAAGCACTCACGTGCAATTTTTGTTGACAAGGTACCTTTACAGTAAGGCCTATCCTGAAAGAGGAAAATATTTACGAGCTTTGTTGGAATCTTGGGGAAAATAAACATACTATATGTCACAAGAATTAGCATTCATTTTCAAATCTGGTGAAGTGCCTATAAATCTTGAGATGTCTTCCTTCCTTTCTTTTGTTCTTTCATTTTGAAAAGTAACTCTTATTCTCTCCCTAAAGTTCAGTTCCCTTTCTGGAATATGATTAGTTTGGAAGTTGGATTTTGATATCTTGTTGGAGGTTGCCTCTGCCTGTTAAATGTTAAAAAATGATTGTTCTGTCGTCCATTTTCTCCATTACTGATGGTTCAGTTGTATTGTGATCCATGATCTCGTGTTATATTTCTGACATTTTTAATTTGTTTCAGGATGAAGAGGATGAGGATGAAGCCGATGAAGAGGAGGGAGGGCTGAGCAAATCTGGAAAGGAGTTGAAGAAACTGCTTGGAAGAGCTAATGGGTTGAGTGATTCAGATGGGGAAGATGACGACGACGATGATGACGATGTAGGTTTCTTGTTGTATTCTCCAAATACTATATTGAGGAATGAAATTATATATAATACTGAAAAACTCCATTTATCTTGAGGGGGTTAAAAATGAAATAACTCATGACTTGGAGAGGTTATATGCAATTCTGTTACAATGCCCAAAGAATGCTGTATTTTTAAGGAAAATGTGTAGACAAACCCAAACCCTTCTTTCTTCTGGGGGCTATGATTGTTGAACCATCTCATATAAAGCTTAAGGTTGATTTGTTTAAATTTAGCTACAACATTTCTCCTCACGTGGATGCTGGATTTTCGTCAAGACATGCACAGGTTTCATAAATGGTTGATGAAGAGAGTTGAACTCGAGATCTTAAGGCTTAAGCTATTAAAAGGCCGGGGCAAATTTATTTATTTAAATTTAGTCTTCAGCACTGAATTTCCTCATCTTATTCTATCCTCTGATGGCTGCATTTGGTTGAGTTGGCACTTTTACCTGATAGAAACTTTTTATTTGCTATCTACTTTGGCAGTTTGGCACAGTTGGAAGGAATTATAGTTCATCTCATTTTTCTTTTACTTGCTTGCCAACAAGAATGCGTTATTTGTTTGTTTTATTAGATTGAAGATGACATTTCTCCCGTACTTGCCCCAAAGAAGGAAGCTCTTAAAGAAGAACCGGTTGAGAACAGTCCATTGAAGGCTGCTACTTCTGGATCTGGTCGAGGAACCCCGCCTACTTCTAAGTCTTCAAAGGGGAAAAGAAAATTTAGTGGTGAGGAGTCGAAAACAACTAATGCTACACCTATGAAGAAAACAAAAACAGAAAATGTAAGTGGTTGCCTTCGGTGTATTTCACATGAAACTTATTTACCATCTTTTTTTTCCCGGAAAATTTCCTTATAGTTCTCCCTCTTTATTTTCCTTGTATATATATATTTTTTCGGGGGGTGGTGATTAAGGAACTGAAGTCTGTGAAAAATGAGACTGCATCTTCAGCAAAAAGTAGTACACCTCCTAAAAGTGTATTACCTTCGGCACCTTCAAAAATCGGGGCTACGCCACCTACTGGACCAGTTACAGCAGATGAAATCAAGGCCGTTTTATTGCAGAAGACACAAATGACCACACAGGATCTTGTTGGCAAATTTAAATCTAGACTGAAGTCAAAAGAGGTAAGAGATGCGTCATTTGATGCTTATTTAACTTGATGGTTCCTTTTTCTTGTTGGATTATTGATGATTACTAATAGTTCGAGTGCATAAACGTGTTAATGCAAGATATACTGCTTATGATACAATTGATTAAATTACTTAAATGCAGGACAAGGATGCTTTTGCGGCTACACTAAGAAGAATATCAAAAATACAGAAGACTCAAGAGGCAAACTACGTAGTTTTGAGAGAGAGGTAAACTCTATCTCAAAGAAATGTTACATCCTCGAACACCTGTGAACTTTTATTTGGTAAATTCGTGGATGCATAAATGTTGAACTTTTTTTGAAGCTTTTATTTTTTCTTTTCTATTATTGAATAAGAGGTGTGTGGAAGAATTTTGTAACCGTATTCTTAACTGGAAGGGGAAAAGAACATTTCTTAAAAGGAAAAGTGTCAAACAATATTCTTTACCTTGTTAATATCCTGCAACTTGGTTAACGTATGACTCCTATATTTGTTAGTTATTTTTTTTGAAAAGGCTCGAATAATACTTGACATATTGTTTATTTTTTAGCTTTAGTTAAAATATTTTTGAACTTTCTTTTGGGTGGTTAAAACTATTCAAACTTAGACGAGTGGTAATTTTTATCAGGAATGTACGAGTTGCTCTCACTAAGGGTGTGTTTGTCTCCCATTATTGGGAGAGAAATGATGTAATGAATAGTATTTTTTGGATAATGTGGTTGAATTTTAAAGTAACTTTATTGATTTGTGTGTAGAATATTTTATTGGATGAATGTGTGGTGGAGAATCTTACAGGAGCTAAGTTTGTTCGCTTATTTGGGATTTGTTGATTTGCTAGACAAAAAGTTGTACAAATTCACTTCTTTCTTCGTTGTTTGTCTCAAATGTATTTAGTTCATGGTGGTTTGTAATAATTTTTCTGCTGTGGTTTCGGCATTGATGATGTGATTATCTGTGTTTTTTATTGTAATGTAGAAACCAGGTTAATAATTAATAGGTCTCATCAATGGAACAACAAATGCGACGTGAAAATTCAGATACCATTAAGTTTTGAACAAACAATTCGGTTCATATAAAGATCGAACGAGCATATTTCATATTCCAAAATTGGTTTTTGTTTAAATGAGCCAACATTTTGTAATGGTAATGTTAAAAGGGTAATTTTTTACAGCAATTATAGATAAAAATATTAATCAATAAATAAAAGTTTGAGCTAATCTTTTTAATAAAATTGACATTTTAATATTGAATTCTTGAAGAAAGAATTAGACAGAATCACGTTTTTAACTTTTTCCCTTCTTTGGAATGAGATCAAAGATTTAATTTTTCACAAATAATGTATTTTTTATTGTAAAAACCTAACAAATCAGAATTTGAGTAAGTATTACAATAGCGTATGATTTGACGAATTATTCCTGAAGGTCACATCAAACTAAGTTGAAGATAAACGGACTCGAATCTCTGACATCTGCAGTAGGGTTCTCAATATTTTATTGGGGGAGATGAAATGAAGGCCTTTTTATTGGTGAAGGCACAAGCGACCACAGAGGATTTTGTTGGCAAATTTAAACCTAGATTCAAGTTGAAATAGGTAAGGGACTTGAGGATTCATGTTCAAATGAAATTAGTTCAAGTCTTTGCTTTATACAAGTATACAATATTCAAATGAATACACCTAAATCTCAAAATATTTAATTCGATCTAAGCATGACAGCGTGTTGATAATAAGATTTAAATATACATATAGCTGTTTCTAACTTGACTGTCTTGTTTATTTTGCAAACAAACAATTTTCATCACCAAATTTCTCAAACTTGATCTGGGCAAAATAGTCATTTCAAACTGGACAAAATATCCTATTAGCAAATACTAGAACAAGCTCACATAGATGATAGAACCCAATAAAACTGGTTCAAATACAACCAACCAAGGTGGTTTTTTTAATAGTACACACAAAAGCAGTTATTGATTATCCCAATTACTAAACCATCCAAACAGATCCTTAATAAACGAGCAAACTACAGGCCCAAAAGGCAAAGCAGAAGACCAACGAACAGCCCAAACGAAAGCCCGTTCAATTGGGTTGAGGCAGAGGGAGGGGGTGGAAAGTGCGGCACAGGCTCAGGTTCAGGCTTGGGCTCCGCTGGAGGCTGCAGCCATGGGTTAGGGTTAGGGTTAGGGTCAGGCAGCTGCTGTGGCTCAGAAGGCTTCACATCAACATGTAGCTTCAGACCATCATTGCAATTTTCCTGGTTCCCAATCACAAAGTACCTGCTCCCTTCCCTTTCAAGTGGAACTTGATTTACGCCGTCCGTGTACATCTTGATAGGGTTTGAGAGATCACACGATTGAAATTCCTCCAGGCTCTGCAGCTCGACGACGCTATCCTGTGGTGCTGAGTAGGTGAACCCTGCATAGACCATACGTTGGAGTGAGCTGCTTTATATGTGAACTTTTAACACTTCCACTAAGATTTTAATCTTATTTTCTCAAAAAAATTAATTAAAACGAAACATAAAGCTTCAAAGAAGATGGGTGCTTACAGATTTTGTCACCAACCCTGAAGACTCGACCGGACAGCCAAGAACCGATGTCGGAATGGTCGCCGCCTACGACATGGTGCACTGGACCTTGAACCTCTTGAGCCCCAACTGTCACCGCCACAAGAACCACCACTAGCAGAGCCTTAAGCACCTTATCTCCACCCATTTTCACTAAGCTTGAATTAATGCCTTCCCTTCTAAAGTCTAGCAATAAACAGGAAAGTATTTTCTCGGTCCTTCCTATAGCAGTGCGCTGTTTCCTATAAATAAGCCAAGGTGGGTAGGTGTTGAAACTGTGTAAACGTTACACGTGTTAGAGTCTAACACGTGCGTGCTTTTTTGAAATTTGAATACATAAAATGAAACACGCATCTCTATGTTATATTTTTTTTTTTATCAAATATTTATATTTGCATAATATATATTGATAAACGAGCAACACCTTAGATTTGATTTTAAAAAATTATCTACTCAGATACAACGTGAAACCACCCCCCATCCAAAAAATCAGAACAAAAAATACATTAAAAATCTTACGGTGCTTTGATTCTCATTTTTTTTAAATATATTTTTTTTCTCTTCTTTTCAACTACACGTTTTTAATAAAATAATATGACAAAATCCAAAAAAAAAAATTCTTTATTTTTAGCTACACATTCTCTATTAATCTATTATTTCAAAATGCATTTTACACAAAAATGGGGTTCAAACAGACTATTAGTGTAGTTAAAATTCAGATTTTTTATATATTTTAATAAAAATTGATAAAATATATGATAGAAAAGTTGTTAAACCCTTGTTCGATTTTCATTATTTTTTAAATACATTTTTTCTAAATTCTTTTTAATTATATATTTTTCAAAAAAATAATATTACTTGCAAATACAAAATTTAACCGTATTTTTTAACACACACATTTTCTACTATCACTATTCAAAAATTCGTTCTTTTCAAAATAATGGAGATCAAACAAGCCTTAAAAATTGTGGGTATTGTAAAATATGTGACTAGAAATGAATTTTAAAAAATAGAGTCAATTAAAAAAATTTAAACGAAGATTCTTATCTAAAAATTTAAACTTACATAAAAATGACATGTGTCTAATATTGGACGCACAAAAGGAGAGGTGCGGATAACTATTTGGAATTGGGAGCCAATTCATTAGCCACGAGCTTCACCTACCCACTTCACTTACCCTTGTATTGTCCGTCATTTACTTCTTATCTCTTGGTAGGTATAACTTTAACAATTTTGTTTGCATCATAGTTGACGATTTTATTTACACTCTTTAACCCGAGTAATTTCAAAGCGTGCCAAATTAGTTGTACATAACTTAATTCAAAGTTTAATACCTACACCATGTTTGAGCCCTATTTTTTCAAGAATGCATTTTTCGAAATTTAACTCCTGTTGGTACACATTAAAATTCTCATTCTCATTTTTCTACTTATTTTCAACCACACATTCTTCAATAAAATAGTATTTTCTATCTATTTCAGAATAAATTTTTTTTTCAAAATAATATGATTCAAACACACTTATTTTTAACCGCACATTATTCAATAAATCACTAATCCATAATATTTTTCCCCCCAAAAAATGAAATCAAACGGGGCCCAGAATAGAATTGACCAATTTGAAATTACTAGCGTTAATATTAATATTTTATCATTTTCCAAAATTCACCTAACAATTCTCGAGACTCGCGAGGAGGGTTATTTATGTTTATTAAAGTGTGGACCAGTAGATAAGCAAATGAGTACTTTTGGGAATCTTTATTTTGATAATTTTTATAAATGACTTGTTAGATAAAAATAATAGTGTATATTGACTTAACAAATACCGAATGTACACATATCGAATTTGCAACACATAATGAATCTGTACATATCGTATTTACAACACATGCCGTATTTGCAACACATATCGGATACTAGCTTACCGAATGTTAACCAAATTTTTACAAATCAAATAATTTATTAATTACAATAAAACAGAACAAGTAATCTAAATAGTTTTTTTTTTTTTAAATTAATCAAATGAATCGAAGTCTGTGTGAATACAGTTTCCTTAAAACAGATTCGCCCCTCACCGTAAGTGCTTGAGGTTTAATTCGAGCGTCTGTTTCTCAAAATACAACGAAAAAATCAGTAGAATCTGAGCACTACAGATACTACTATGACGAACTGACTTAGCATCTAAACACTATCACCAAGATCTTAACAGAAATAAATTATGTAAGCAGATGGAAAAAAATAATTTTCTTTGTGTATGCGCAATGGAGGAAAATGGCTGAATAAATAGATTGTAATAGAGAATTAACAATCATGAGTTATGTAATTAACTACCAATAATCCGGCTATTAATCTATCCATCATAATCACATGAGTTTCAGGAGTTAAATGAATTTGAAAGATTTTAGGAAAAATAAAATAACGGCAAAACGTGGACACTCCTAAGGGCCAATTTTTTTATCAATCCAATCTGGCATTTGTGTACGCAAGTCGTGCCCGCACATAAGTTCAAGGTTCGAAGCCTATTTCAGTCTATGATTTGCACCCCTACGCTCGCACATGGAGAGAGCCTCTATACTACATATGATTACACATTTTTAGACTATTTTCCTATGTGAGATAACTTTTAAACTAGTTCCCCTTCAACACAAAACATTTTCCAACGCATTACTTTGAGTTTTAACTTTCATTCACCCGAGCATCATTTTTAGCAAGTAAATATATGATTTCGATATTCTCGCGGAGAAGAACAAAAATCAATCTTGATCTTTCAAAATAACCAAACGGGTCCCACTCAAATTTTATGCCAAAGTTAGTCATTATATTCAGTTTTCCAATAATCCCCCACGTGAATAAAAATTGAGAGATACGGAAGAGGAAGACATAAAGACTTGGTGATATAGTTCAACGGTTGAAACGTGCATAAAATAGGTAGGTATTCATTTGAACCTTCTCTTGAGAAAGTATATTTATCCAAACATAACCTTTTCCGACAAACATTTCACTTTTTGACAAAATAATTTTGTCCGACTCAAATACAATACGAAAATCATGCTTATTCAAAAGCGACTGGACACTAGGTTCTTGCAAATTTTCGACACATACAGGACATTGTTAAGAGTCAGCTTTTTCCTCGAAGTCATCTTCAAAATCGATTTTCCTTGACCCTTGATTTCAGAAGTTGATTAATTTCCCATTAACAACTTCTCTCCATTCTCAATTATTTCGAATATAACAAACAAGTCTAAATCAAAGCACACGTCTCTTAACACCAATGTCACTTCGCCACTCTTTTGAGTTAGACCCACCATGTTCACTTCAGAAACGACGGCTACAAGATTCATCTCTAACGTATCATGTGTCACGTAGTCAACTACATTTGCTTCTTTTTTATTGTTCTTCGTTAGCAATCCGCACTCAAAAGACTCGTGACCTACTTTATCACAATTGAAGCATTTTCCTTGAAATCTCTTCTTAGAAATGCCCCATTTCTATCCCAACTTAGCACATTTGCCACCAGATGTCCTAGACTTGTTCTTGAATGTCTTAGAACTTTGACCGTGCTCAACAATATTGGTTTTAGCCATAATAGGATTGAATCCCTTCTTTTCAGAACTTCTGTTGTCTTCTTCAATTCGAAATCTAACAATTAGTTTTTCAACGTTCATTTTCTTTCACTCGTGCTTAAAATAATTCTTGAAATATTTCCATGCGAAAAATAATTTTTTAATAATTGCAGCCACTTGAAAAGTTTCACTCAAAATCATCTCTTCAACATGAATATCACGAAGAATCGCTTGGAGTTCTTGCACTGACTGATCGCTGTTTTGGAGTCCACAATCTTGTAGTCAAGAATCGACCTACAATGAATTTCTTGACCCTAATATCTTTAGTCTTATATTTTCGATCCAATGAATCCCATAACTCATTAGCATTTTTCATAGTATTATACACATTGTATAGTGAGTCTGTTAAGTTGTTTATGATGTAGTTTCGGCATAAAAAAATTCAAATGTTTCCAAGCATCAATTGCATTAATAGCTTGAACACCTTCCTCACCCCCTTTGAGTTTATGAGCAGTTTTAGTCAAGAACCTCGCAAGGTTCAATGTGGTCAGGTCAAACAACATTTTTTGTTGCCACCTTTTGAAATTCAAGCCATTAAATTTGTTCGATTTTTCTCTATGATCAACCGGAACATTAATAGCATTGCCAGTTGGTTGAGCCACAGTCTGGCTCATGGCATAGTTTAACAATTTAGCCACAGCAGAACTTGGCTCTTGAGTCACAACAAAATTTGGCACTTGAGACACAACAGAACCCACAGCTGGGTTTTTAGAGACCACATCCATATTGATTGGTTCGATTGTCATTTCTGAAAATCAAACAAATATTAGTTCTCAATAAAACCAAAATGACCTTATTTGTTATGAATTTGTTTTAAGATTGTAATATAAAAATAATAGTGAATGTATACCGGCTTAACAAATACCGAATGGACATATACCAAATTTGCAACACATACTGAATTTGCACATACCATATTTGTATAACATATGTATTTGCAACACATGCCTGATACCATATAACCGAATGTTAGTCAAACTATTACAAATCAAATAATTTATTAATTACAATAAAAACAAAACAAGTAATCTAAAAAATAATAATCAAATGAACCGAGACATATGTGAACACAGATTCTTTAAAACAGATTCGCCCCTTCAACGTATGTGCTTGAGGTTTTAGTTCGAACATCTGTTTTCTAGGATGCAATGGAAAAATCAGTAGAGTCCGAGCACTGCAAATACTACTCCGACGAACTGACTTAGTATCTGAACACTATCGCCAAACTCTTAACAGAAATAAATTATGTATGTAGACTGGAAGATTTTTCTTTTGATGCAGAAAATTAATTTTCTTCGTGTGTGTACAATGGAGGAAGATAGTTAAATAAATAGACTGTGATAGATAAGTAACAATCATGAGTTATGTAATTAACCACCATTAATCTGGTTGTTAATCTCTCAATTAAGATAGGCGTAATCACATGAGTTTCAGGAGTTCAAATAATTTTAAAAGTTTTAGGGAAAATAAAATAAAGGCAAAACGGGACCCTCCTAAGGGCCGATTTTTGGTTAATCCAGTCCGATATTCGTGTACACAGGTCGCGGCCACACACAAATTCAAGGCCCGAAATCTGTTTCGGTCTATGATTTGCACTCCATGCGTGTACAGGTGGAGAGAGCCTATATGATAAACATGATTATATCTTTCTAAAGTGCAATCATATTTAAATTAGTAATGCATTTATCTATTTTTCTATGTGGGTTAACTTTTAAACTAGTTTCCCTTCAACACAAAACATTTTCCAATGCATTCATTACTTTGAGCTCCAATTTTCATTCACCTGAACATTATTTTTGATAAGTAAATATATGATTTTGACATTCTCACGGAGGATAACACAAATCAATCTTGATCTTCCAAAATAACCAAATGGGTCCAACTCAAAATTTATGCCAAAGTTAGACATTATATTCATTTTCCAGCATGATTATCATTCAATGTATTTATTTTTACTTAATTTCCCTCTTTTTTTAATTTTAATATCTTCTATCTATTTTGAAAGAGATGCATAAGTTAAAATAACAAATAAAAGCACTAAAAAGTTTTTTTATTTAATTTTTTTTACCATAAGCAATTATCACTTAAATTAATTTTTTTTCCTTTTTACCTACTTTCCTCTTTTTCTTTTATTACTTTCTCTTTATTTTGAAGGACATGCATGAAGAATTTTAAAATAAATAATAGCACTACAAGTTTTATATTTAAATGTTAATGTGATGAATAACGATCATATTTTTTATTTTAATGAAATAATAATACAGATGAAACGGAGCCATAAAGAGTTTATTGAACTCCTAAAAAGAATGATTGACTCTATCTAATAAAGATAGAGAGTATTGAGTTAATTAAGAGCTTTCTCTAGAATGACTCAACACGTGGTTGCAATAGGATGATTCATTTGAGATTTCCAAATCTGAAACTCGATACCTTTTTATCAAGAGTAGCCCAATAATTAAAAGATTTTATATCCAGCGGATTTGAGATTTGCATTTAACATTTAGAAACCAACATGAGTGTGTTTGAGCCACATTATTTTAGAAGAGTGTATTTTAAAATAGTGGATCGATAGAGAATGTATGATTGAAAAAGAAAGAACAATTATTGAGGTGATGTAAAATATCATTTTATTAAAAAATACGTGGTTAAAAATGAATAAAAAAATGAAAATAAAAATTTTAATGTGTACCAAACAAGGAGAGAGAGAGAGAGAGAGAGAGAGAGAAATTTGATGGAACTTTTAAGTTTGAGCCCCTATTTGAGTTACATTATTTTTCTTATTCTCATTCTATTTATTTTCAACCACACATTATTCAATAAATAATATTTTCCATCACATCAATAAATTTTCTTTCATTTTCTACCATGTATTATCCATCACATCAACGATAAAAATGCATTATTACTCTCAAAATGTGCCCCAAACATGCTCTGAATACTGCTATCTAGCATCAATGATACTTTTAACACCAGTTTATTTGACTGCACTTTATATGTTGAATTAAATAAGTTATTTGACTCTACATTTAAATGAATATATCATTTAATTCTATATAATTGTCACATAAATCGATGCTCGATATCAATGATAATGAATATCATTACTCTTTAAATTTAGTAATCAAGGTAAACTCAGTATTAGCAAAGCCCTGGTGGTTAATAACTTGAATTAGAGTCTGATTTGGAAGGAAAATGTTGAAATTTTAAAAAAAAAAATTAAATTAAATTTAACCGACCGCTTGTCGTAAACTTTAGAGAGTCAAATACTCTCTATTTATATTTTATGATAATTGTGTTTAATAAGTTGCAAATTTATGCTCCGTTTCTTAAATTATTCAAAACATTTTTTTTAGAGTAATGTTATTTAGTACCACCGATATAAATTGTTTAATTTTATATTTCATTGAATATATCACTTAATACAATGTAAACTAGTGTTGTAACACTAGTAATGTTATATAACATTATTATTAAATTTAACGATACATTTCAAAATACATAGTAATTAAAAATGAGGAAAAGAACAATAATGTTTTTGGAAGAAGTACAATAAGAACATGTTTGGTAATAATTAAAACCCAATTAAAATTGAAAATATAATCGTTATTGAGTTTTATCCTTCTAATAAAAGTCAACAATAACGGATAGTTTTTCAATTTTAATCTATACCAAACAGGCTCTAAAATAAAGAGCTAGTCGATTTTTTTGTTTATTTTTTGACAAAAATGTATAATTAATTACAAAAAAAATAAAATAGTTAATTATTCTTAAAGATAATTTTATTTTTTCTTACATACTTTATCCATTTTTGCAGTGTCCCTTTCACTCTCGTTTGACAAAAACGTCTCGAGATTGAAAATTACACCTCCAGCTCCTTCACGTTTTCGTCTATTCAATAGATTGGCCGTCCTTGTTTGAGTCCCTTTCTTTTTTCTTTTTTTAAATACATTTTTAAATAGTGTTTTGGCCTAATTTTAACTACACATTTTCTGGATTTATACGTAAATCTAAAGTTTTTCCTTATTTTTTAATCACAAATTTTTCATCAATACAATATTCAAAAATGCATTTTTTCGGACAAAAATAGGGTTCAAACAAGTTACGAATTAGATGTATTAATTAAGCCGCAGTTTGGCCCCCATTTTGGGGTGTTGAAAATTTTTGAAATAGTGATTGATGAGAGAATGCGTGGTAGAAAATTTTTAAATTTGTGTAATATTATTTTATTCGATGAATGTGTGGTTGTAATGAAGAGAGAAAAAAATTTAATGAAATGTAATGAAAAAAAATGAGGGCCAAACGGTGATTAAATATGTGGTTGAAAATGAAGTTTAATAATTTATAAATAGTTTATAAATTTTCTATCAAACTGTTAAATTCCACATGGATGGGATGAATAGTGTCGGTTAAAATTATACCATTTCAAAAGCCAACGGAGAGACGAGACAATCCAGAAGCAACGCATTTTTTATATATTTTTTAAAAAAAAAAACAATTAAAAAGAGAAAACCTAAATTACATGGTTTGGTCCTGAAAAATGTCTGTACTTCTGAATTTGTGATAAGACAAGCCTTTTTCTCCATTGGATTCTTATACCATCACCCATTTTTCACAGGTGGCAATCCCTCCAATCCACGTAGAGATAACGAGTTCAAAAAGCCAATGATTTTTTACCATGTTCCAAAATTCGTGTCCATGTTTTCATTGGACACTTTTTTTTTTTTTAATTAATTCTTTACCTACATTTCAAGTTTTCAACTTAACTACAAGTGTCAACCAAGTTGGCTAATTTATGTTCCAACTCAATTACATGAAAGCGAATGTAGGCTTGGACTTTGCACCATTCCATTTTGTAAAAAATGGTGCAAAGTGAATAGTGTTGCACCATTTTTTTCAAAATGGTGTAAAGTATGATGTTCCATTTGAGAACCTTTGCACCAAAATTTGGTGCATTTTGGTGTTTTGGTGTTTCCATTGGAGATGATCTAAGTTTAAATTTGGTTACGTCCCGACGATTATTAAATCTAAGCAAATTAAAATTGTTACGACGTGTGATGTGAAAGTGGGCGAGAAGAGTAAAAATATAGGTAGAAATTTTAATTTTTTGCTAATATATTAATTTTGCACAAGTGAGTTTGCTCTCTGTCAATTCTGATGGCAATTATGAACTGCATCATAACATCTATATAAGCGAAACTCTATTTGTCACTGCAATGCACCTACCCAAATGGGAAGTATTTTTGAACAATATTTGAAAGCACACAATTGATTCTATGGCCCAATTTTCAAACTTTTACATCGTACATGTCATATAATGGCGAACCCATCACAAAAGTTCAGTCCGAACGAACGTTGAACATTGACCGTCGACAATCAGTCATCGTAAGAAAGAGGCCGTTTATTGAGGGGGGCCATTA
>CAIGRF010084348.1:0-13901 GCA_903798235.1 Fraxinus ornus
ACAGCGTTACAATGTGCGCCAACACTATGCCCCTAGCGACCAAATGCCCGCACCGCACCGCACACCCAGGCTCCGGCTCAGGCGGTGCTTGCCACCTTCCTCCATAGCGCATTGGGTCACTATCGCATTTTATTTGACTAGAAGTAAGCATGTAGCACATTTTATATATAAAGTGAATGATATGCATAATATTTTTGAAGTATTAATACTATTTTTTTTTTTCAAATAGTTGAGGTAATTGATTTTGTTAAAGAAAAGAATTAAACTTGTAAAAAAATATATATATGTGAATAAAAGTTTTTATGAAATTATGTATATAATGTGAAAATGTTGAATAAGAGTTGATTGTTCTTATTTTTCCATTTTAAAGTCGGTATGTTTTTCATTTTTCAAGCATGGGAAAGAACTTTTGGATTATGTCATTAAACAACGTAATTTGGAAATTATTTCCCTAAAAACATTAGAAATAAATAAGTTATTAGACTAATGGTGAAACTTTTATAAGAAAAGTATTGACTAATTCTGACATTATATAATATCTCCACATTACATAAAATTAGTTATAAAATTTGAACAGAGTCGTTCTTATTGCCGTAGATTTGAATGGAACATTTTCGAAGTATAAAATGCTTTGTAATACTTCAAATGCATTCAGTTGTCTTATATAATCGCAGTCTTTATTTAGTGATATTAATCCTACAAATATGAAAACAAATTTAAGATATATGACAACAAAAATGTATATTAACAATTAACAAAACGGAAAAAAGGTTAATATTTCTTAAATTAAATTGACACCTGACAAATTTTGTTGATCTATTGATGAATCAGGCCTTGTTGGTTAATATTTCTTAAATTAAACTGACACCTGACAAATTTTGTTGATCTATTGATGAATCAGGCCTTGTTTTTGTTAGTATTTTCGACGATTATATATTCATATGTGATGTTTCTAGCATATAAAAAAAAAGTCATTGATATTTCAGTTTAATAATTTATTTATCAATGTTGGAAAAAATTATATAGAACATATCATATAAATATAATTTTGTACTACACGTCTTTATCATGCGATTGTGCTCAGATGCCAATATAATGCAACGACATATGCTAATTATAATTAACACTTAAAAAAACTTTAATACCGAAAATTGGGTAAACGTGAAAAAAAAATCAAATGATTTTATATAATATAAAAATCAGTCAAAGACCAATACAAAGTGACTGTTGTTCACGTTTCAACAAAATCATAATTGCCAAAATTCAATATAATTGCACATTTGGCTGAACATTTATATGCTAGATCTCTTTCCACCATTGTGATTCATCTCTGGTTTGATGATTTATATTTTTAATATTTTTAATTTTATGATTTTTTATTTAGATGTTTTATTATTTATTAAACTATGATTTAATAATTAATTTTAGGATAGATGAGGGGATATTAGCATATGTGCAATTATATTGAATTTTGGCAATTATGATTTTGTTGAAATGTGAACAACAGTCACTTTGTATTGGTCTTTGACTGATTTTTATATTATATAAAATCATTTGATTTTTTTTTTCACGTTTACCCAATTTTCGGTATTAAAGTTTTTTTAAGTGTTAATTATTATTAGCAAATGTCGTTGCATTATATTGGCATCTGAGAACAATCGCATGATAAAGACGTGTAGTACAAAATTATATTTATATGATATGTTCTATATTTGCTATATAATTTTTTCCAACATTGATAAATAAATTATTAAACTAAAATATCAATGACTTTTTTTTTTATATGCTAGAAACATCACATATGAATACATAATCGTCGAAAATACTAACAAAAACAAGGCCAGATTCATCAATAGATCAACAAAATTTTTCAGGTGTCAGTTTAATTTAAGAAATATTAACCAACAAGGCCTGATTCATCAATAGATCAACAAAATTTGTCAGGTGTTAGTTTAATTTAAGAAATATTAACCTTTTTTCCGTTTTGTTAATTGTTAATGTATATTTTTGTTGTCATATATCTTAAATTTGTTTTCATATTTGTAGGATTAATATTACTAAATAAAGACTGCGATTATATAAGACAACTGAATGCATTTGAAGAATTACAAAGCATTTTATACTTCGAAAATGTTCCATTCGAATCTACGGCAATAAGAACGACTCTGTTCAAATTTTAAAACTAATTTTATGTAATGTGGAGATATTATATAATGTCAGAATTAGTCAATACTTTTCTTATAAAAGTTTCACCATTAGTCTAATAACTTATTTATTTATAATGTTTTTAGGGAAATAATTTCCAAATTACGTTGTTTAATGACATAATCCAAAAGTTCTTTCCCATGCTCGAAAAATGAAAAACATACCGACTTTAAAATGGAAAAATAAGAACAATCAACTCTTATTTAACATTTTCACATTATATACATAATTTCATAAAAACTTTTATTCACATATACATATTTTTTTACAAGTTTAATTCTTTTCTTTAACAAAATCAATTACCTCAACTATTTGAAAAAAAAAAAATAGTATTAATACTTCAAAAATATTATACATATCATTCACTTTATATATAAAATGTGCTACATGCTTACTTCTAGTCAAATAAAATGCGATAGCGACCCAATGCGCTATGGAGGAAGGTGGCAAGCACCGCCTGAGCCTGAGCCGGAGCCTGGGCGTGCGGTGCGGTGCGGGCATTTGGTCGCTAGGGGCATATTGTTGGCGCACATTGTAACGCTGTGCATGCCACAATCAATTTTGGTGGGGGCGAATTATGCTTTAAGAAGAGCAACATTGTAACGCACCTTTAATTTTCAGAAATCAGGCAGAACTTTTTCCATAGGCAAATCCCAATTTACACCCATACATACTGGAAGTAATTAGTATGAAGTACAAAAATTTTCATATAATAGGACTCCATATGTTACACTCCAGTATTTTAATAGAAAACAGATATAGGGGCAACATCATCCATGGTAAAGTGAAAACCCTTAAAAAACTATCCGGAAAAAAAGCCACAAAAATAAGCTGTAACTAAGAACTAATAATGGCTAAAGTTAAGAAATGGGGACCACATTACCTGATACAAAATCCAGTACCAGCACTCGGGTTGACAATCTAAGGTGCTTATTCGACGGGGTTTTTCCTGTTGGGTTCAAAAACATACTTGATCAAGGACTCCTTGATTGACAGCAACTCTGGGAACTCTTTCTTCAACTTGGAGGCATCCATTTCATTATTACTTCTAGGAGCAACTATCACCTTAGCTTGCTCTTCAAGTGTGAAGTTAGCCCATTTGAAATCCGGATCAATATATTGTTTGTACATCTCCAAAACCTCATTGTGGCTGACGACGCCAGGGTTTGTGAAGTTCCATATGCCTCTCAGGTTCCGCTTTGCCATCTCAATTGAAATAGGAAGCAGCTCGTCCAAGATGGTCACACTGTTGGGAATATTGACAACCTTATTGTACCGAGAAATCTTGGTAATGAAATTGCGTGGGTTGTTCAGGTCTGAAGATATTGGCATTCTAACTCTGAGCGTGCAAACATTGTCGTATTCTTTCAGTAGTTCTTCCACCTGAATAGCAAGACAAATAGAGCATATATCCATGCTTATTCATAATGTAATAATGCTAAGACCTGTCAAATATAAACAGAAAATACACACATAATTCTTATGCAAGAACAATTTCACAGGGAAAGGGGGAGTTACCATGGCCTTGGTCTTAGAATAGAAAGAACCAATGAAATTGGGTTTATCTTCCTCCTTAAATCCAATCCCAGAGCCTTCAGGGTGTGTGGCATTGTATTCAAATATACAGCCAGTGGCAAAGTTAATCATCAAAAGCCCATGTTCTCTGCATACATCTGCCAAGTTTAGTGTACCAGCAACATTGGTACGAATTGTTTCTGTTTTGTGACTTTCACACCAATCAACATTGGGTCTACCAGTCACACCAGCAGCATTAAACACGTGCGTTGGCTTAACAGCTAGAATGTCTGCCAAAAGCTGTGAGCGTTCCTCCAGGCGTCCCTTTCCATACTCATATGGAATTCCCTGTTTCTCACATAACCTTCCAAGGAACCCACCAATCCATCCAGTCCTACCAAAGATCAAGAACTTTAAGGGTGGTTTTTGAGATGTACTATTGCTCTTAGAAGCAGGAACCAACATTCGGGTTTGATTAGATTTGCCTGAAAACTCAGACTTCCCAGAATCGGATTTCTCAGCTCCGTCAACATTTCTTTCTATTCCACCAGGCATCATAAGCATTCTTGGATGAGGAAGCAGTGCTCCAGACACATCACCCCACCAACCAGGGTTGCTGATATACCATTCCATGGTCTTTTTCAACCCTTCTTCCCAAGTGGTCCTCTCAGTCCAACCCAAAATTTTCAACTTCTGATCATCAAGGAAGTATCTTTGATCATTAAATGGTCTATTGTCCACAAATTCTATGCTTTTGTCTGGATCCATGTTAAACAGTTTGCATAAATCTTTGGCAACATCAATCACTCTCCTTTCCTTCTTTGTTCCAATGTTGTAAACATGACCAACTTCTCCCTTGTGAAGAACGACTTCAAATGCCTCCGCAACATCCTCACAATAAAGATAACTTCGCACATTAGAACCATCCCCATGAATTGGAAGGGGCTTCCCTCTCATGGCTAAAAGAATGAATTTTGGAATTAACTTTTCGGGAAACTGATTGGGACCATAAACATTATTTCCTCGGGTGGTAATCACGGGCAATCCATAAGATCTCCCATAAGCCATAACAAGCATTTCAGCCCCAGCTTTTGTGGCTGAATATGGGTTTGTGGGCAGCAGTTGTGAGGCTTCGTGATTTCCTACTACAGCATCCTCGTCGGTCTCTCCATATACTTCATCCGTGCTTACATGGATAAACCTTTTGATCTGGCCGGTGACCTTGCAGGCTTCTAATAGGACATGGGTGCCATAAATGTTATTCTTGGTGAACTCAAAGCTGTTACCAAAAGAATTATCGACATGGGTCTGGGCAGCAAAGTGCATTATCGTGTCAATAGACTCGGCGACGAGAAGATAGTTAACAAGATCAGCACTGCCAATGTCCCCCTTCACAAACTTGAAGTTAGGTGAAGAATTTGAGGGAAGGAGGTTCTTAAGATTGGAACAGTAATCAAGTTTGTCTAAAACGACAATCTTGTAGTCAGGGTAGTTTCGAATGAGCCTATTTGCAACATGAGAAGCAATAAATCCAGCAGCTCCGGTAATCAGAATATTCGTGGGTGTGTGCGTCGTCATGATATCTACAAAAAATAATAACAACTTCATAATATACAAAGCAGCATAGAGTAAAAGATGACTTTACATGAAAACCACTTGACAACACGATAGATAACACCAGGTCAACTTTTAATGGATAATATCGAAACAGCAAACATCACAAACTAGAGAATGAATTTTAACGTTCCCTTTAGTGTTTTCCATTGAAATTGCACAAATATTTGCCATGATCATCTCACTGACAAAAAGGGTAACTTTTTACATTTCTTTCAAGTTTCAAAAACAGTATGATTAAGCCTATGTAAGCCAAACTTTATCCATCACGCAGTAGGGGTAATCATAGTACTACAAAGGATTTAGCACCAATAACTCGGTCAAATGAGATAATAATATCAACTCCAAATTTGCTCCAGTTAATAATTAATCTCAAACAACGATTAATTAAACTAAATAAAGCATCCACATACAAAGTTTCAATTGAAATACACAATATTACCAGATCCAATCGGGAATGAATAAAATCAAAACTTCCCATTAATCATCAGCAATTCATTAACTTCAATTACATATTAACTTAAATACATGAGTACAACGCATACTATATATACAGAGCATGTATAAACAAATAGATACACGTACGTAAGTACAGATCCGCGATGCCCACTTGATGAAACTAGGTCAACGATAATGAAGAGCACCTTATTAACAACAGATCTAAAGTAATTAAAAAAACCAAATCACAAAACTAAAAATAAGATAGAACCAAATAAAAAAATCAAAAGGGATTTGTGCATCAACTTACACTTGATTTTCAATCAGGATCCGCCAAACACACAGAATCCAATGAAAAGGGAAGAGAACAATAATTCAAAAGCCCTCCTGAAAGAAAATTTAGAGAGAGGTTGTTATGAAGCGATGAGAATTAAGCACCTTCCTCTGTATAATACACCAATCAATTCATCCTAATTTATCGTTTTCTTTCCCTTAAAATTTCTTGGGTTTTTGTTTGTATAAAATAGGAACTCAATTGCAAAACACAACATAATAGTGGACACACGTATATAGATACAGCAATAACGAGAGAGACGCCTGGCGGCCCTTTTTTGTCTGGTAGGTGCAGAGAAAGTGCGGTTAGAAATGATTGACGAGTAGGTGGAGGAGGTACGAGGGTGTTAGCTATGGCTTCACATTGAGGTGTCAACCGGAGGAGCCGAACTGAGAGCCAAACCTGGAAATTCGGGCTCGATTCGAGTAAAATCGACTTGGATTTTTTTTTTTGTCAGCCTCGACCCGAGCCTGAGCCGAGCCGAGTTGGCTCGATTTTTATTTTTTTTAATATAAACAGTATGGTTGCAAGCAGCTCTAATTCTGCAGGCAACTTTTTATTTTTATTTTTATTTTTTTTTATGTTTTGCAAATTACAATTTTTTTTAGGCTCGACTAATCACGAGCCGACTTGTGTGGCTCAAGGGTTGGCTCGGGCTCGATTGCACCGAGTCACATTGACATCCCTAACTTCATATTTATTATTTGTATAGTTACGTATAATTTAACATATTCAAGAATGTGTCATTATATGTTGATTTTATGATTACCGCTATTCATAGTTAGCAATTATTAGTAATCATCTGATATTAAATGATTATGAATAATATTACTCTAATATAGTGTAATACATGAATTTAGTCTTGTGCACAATTTTGAATAAGATAAAGAAGTGAGTAACCCTCTTCTCAGTTTTAACTCTCCCAATATTTATCGTTGTTCGCTTTTACAAGTAAAAAACTTGTCTCATTTGAGAGAAACTTCTTTTAATCGAGTAGTAAAATTAATTGTATATGTCGTAAAAGTAACCATTATAGTGATTTGAAGTTGTGGAAGCACAATATCAAAGGTTGTGATAAGGCGTCACAACTCGATCGCACACCCCTTCAAACCCATTTTCTCAAAAGTAACTGATGTGATGATATAATGTTGTACATGAACTCCATGACATGTCCTAAAGTAAGTAAATCTTGACATCATTAATGTATGAGCAATACTATTCATCTTCAGTGTGTTTACAACCTCAATTTAGGTGGCTCTAAATGATAGGTTAAATTAAAGGTGAAATTAAATGACATATCATTTAATCATTTTTGTTAATGTATAGGATTTTCTTCGAAATTTCAATAAATGTTATTTTGAACTAAGCGTTTCTTTGCGTGTGTTATAGAATAATAGACCAAACTTTTAATAGTCATAAAAAACGAATATTCTATAATTATACCTTGGTTGTAAAGTTATCTGGTTTGAACTTAGCCCATATTTGACTATTATTATTTTAAAATTCTTTAATTTTTATATTTATTTTTAACTATATATTTATACAATAAAATATTTTGCATGCAAATTCGATTTTTTATTTTTTAACTATATATTCTTCAAAAAATTATTCTTCAAAACTTCATTTTCTCAAAATAACGATTGTCAAACGGGGGTTTAATCGTCCATCAGAATTTATAAGCCAAAACCAATAGTTTTACATATCTTGGTCATCATCAAAGAAAATTCAAAATCACTATTTCTGTCCTTATTGTTTTAGGGACTCCCTGGCATAAAACCACCCCCACCACCTGTACTTGTAATAGTTCTCATTGTTGTAGTGATATTACTATTTGTAATTGTCCCTTCTTTTGATCACGTCTCTATGTCTATGGTAAGATTTTTATTAATGATGATTACTCAAAGCAAAAATTAAAATGTTCTAAAAAATAATTTTTTTATGATATTTTCGAGATAAATCAATTTGAAACCCTTAATTAACTAGATATTTTATAGAAATAAAATGACTTACAAGTAAAACCACGTTAAATTTTCAGAGTTGGTGCTGAAAATAAGAAAACATTAAATATATTAATTTCAAATGTTTTTTCAACCATGTGAATTATTATTGTTGACCTCAAAATATGCGAATCCCCGCCATTTCCCATCCACATGGATGTCACTTGCATACTGGAACATCCCGTTAGGAAACAAATACCGCCGATCGAGAAAAAAGTCCAACAATCGTTTGCAGTCCGCCAGTCAAGTCAACTGTCGAACGAGAGAAATATGAGTGCAAGAAACGAGAAAATGAATTTTATTAGGGTTAGAGAGCATTTTTTTTTTTATGAAATGAACTCATATATATATTGAAAAATGTAAATGGGTCAGCGGTTAATGTGCCGAGCCCATGATGCAATTGTGTAATTAAAATAGGTCCAATCAATTGAATAGTTGATGCCACGTTGACATATATGAGACCCCATCCGTCTGAGCATGCCACGTAATTTATGGATATAACAATAGTTTCCCAATTCTGAGTCATATATTCATGTGCGGATTGAAATTCTTAATTTGAGTGTTAAGTTGTTTTGAAGATACTGAAGTGATGCTTCAGTTATGCAGAATTTTGAAATTTATGCTGAAGTGAAGATGAAGCGTTTTTAAGGTAATCTTCAGGGTCTAAATTTAAGCTCCTTTTTATGCTTGGGAAGCTTCTCCGTAGCTTTTTGTACATGGGAAGCACATACTATTTGCTTCGGCGAATTAGGAGGTGGTCCACTTTGGGATCCAACTATTCGTCGAAGCGTCCACACTTCCCTGCATGATGGGTGGTTCATCCATGCAGAGACTTTCCCATTGCTTTTTGTCAATGGGAGGCATGTGCCATCCGCTTACCACCTTAGGACGTTTATCGGGAGTTTGGTAGTCTCAGAATATTCGCCGGAGTCGATCTGCTCCAGAATATCGATCTGAGCTTCTATCACTCTTCTCTACTTATTTGTAGAGCGTTTCGGTTTTTAATCGAAGATCGTTCCACCTCTTATTTGTAGGGCGCTTATCCTCTCGAGCCATCGGAGTCTTATAAACTGGTTTCGGAATGACGAGATCTTATAGTTAGACTCGACGATGGTGAGAGACGAGAAATAAGCATCTCGCAAAGTCAGGAATAAGCATCTAGTGAAGCAGTGAATAAACGTCCCCTGAATAGCTCTCTAACTATCAGAATCTTATAGATTGATCTCGGAATGACAATGTCATACAGTTAAGCTCGACGATAGTGAGAGACGAAGAATAAACATTTTGCAAAGCTAAAAATAAGCTTTTTGGTAAAGTAGAGAATAAACATCCGCGAATAGTTCTTGAATTATTTGAGTCTTATAAACTGGCATCGGAATGACGAAGTCTTACTGCTATACTCAACGATAGTGAGAAACGAGTAATAAATATCTCGCGAAGCAAAGAATAAACATCTGATGAGGCGGCGAATAAGCCCGCGAATAGCTCTCGAACTACCGGAATCTTATAAACTTGTCTTGAAATGACGAGATCTTACTGCTAGGCTCGATAATAGTGATATGCGAGGAATAAATATCTTACAAAGCCAAGAATAAGTATTTGGAGAGGCAGGGAATAAGCATCCCGTGAATAGCTCTCGAACTATTGTAGTATTATAAGCAGCCTCGGAATGAAGATGTCTTACAGCTAAGCTCGAAGATAGTAAGAGACAAGGAATAACCATCTCGCGAAGTCAGGGATAAGCATCTGGCGAGTAGCTTTCAAACTATCGGAGTCTTATAAAATAGATTTAGAATGACGATGTCTTATAGTTAGGCTCGATGATAGTGAGAGGCGATGAATACATATCTCACAAAACCAGGAATAAACATCTAGCGAGGCGTGGAATAAACATTCTGCGAATATCTCTCAAACTATCGAAATCTTATAAACTAGTCTCGAAATGACGAGGTCTTAGAGCTAAACACTCTCGAACTATCGGAGTTATAAATTGGCCTCAAAATGACGAGGTCTTACAAATAAGCTTGACGATATTGAGAGGCGAGGAATGACCATCTCACGAAGCCAGAGATAAGCATATTGTGAATAGCTCTTGAACTATCGGAGTCTTATCAATCGACCTCGAAATGACGAGGTCTTACACCTAGACTCGACAATAGTGGGAGGCGAGGAATAAACATCTCGTGAAATCAAGAATAAGAATCCGATGAGGCAAGGTATCTCCAAGAGCGATAAATAAAAATCTCGAGTGGCGAAGCATCTCGAAGAGCGAGAAATGAACATATCGCTTGACGAGACATCTCGAAGAGCAAGGAATAAACTTCTCGTATGACAAGGCATCTCGAAGAACAATGAATAAATGTTTCGCATGATGAGGCATTTAGAGATGAGGCCAGGAAATACTCCTTTCGCAATGGCAAGCACATTTGGGCCACAAAAATTCTCATTTTTTAAGGGCAGATAATTTGAGATTTTGCCTTTTCCTTTATTTAATGAACAAGGAATCATAGAATGTCATCTCTTCCTTTATTCAAGGAATGAGGACTCCAAAATATCTCATTTTTCTTTATTCAAGGAATGAGGAATCATAGAATATTGTTTCTTCCTATATTTAAGTAACGAGGACTCCAAGATATGGACTCTTTCTTTATTCAAGGAACAAGGACTCCAAAAAATACCGCTTCAATAAATAAGAAAACCCTGAGCTAGCCTCAATGTGCAAGGAGTAGCTGGAGTTCACAATGATGTCGCCAATTGATGTCCCAGAGGGCTCAAAGAAAATAAATCCTTAGCCCATTTCGAACAGTCAGATTATCATAAATATAGTCCTCGATTGAATCCATTATCCAAGAGTTAGAGGTCGGAGAGCTTATCAGAAGCAGCCGACGTGATACAAAGATAGCCAAATAAGCTAAAATATCGTGGCATAAGGTCGACTCTAGCATTTTGTCGAGCATCTCAAGTGCAATGGCAACCATTTTTTCTTGTTTACCCGTCAGTTTTTCAATTTTCAGTGAGGAGAAAGTGTTGGATGCTTGTGGCTTCCTTAAAATTATCTTCCAATATCTGACTATTATGGTTGTTTTGTTTGATATATCTTCTTTCATTGTGGATTTCTTCGACCAAAGGTAGCCATTTTTAATGGCAAAGAACTCATTTTTTCTAGGAAAGTTATCTGATCTTGATTCATAGTTTTTCGGTCGAATTATCCTTTCTTCTGGCCAGTTTCATCCTTTTCATGAAAAACTCATTTCTAGTATGTTGTTTGTTGTTGCCATTTTCATGGTAGATTTCTTCATCATTAATCAGAAATTGCCATTTTTCATGGCGAATTTTTCAACCCTTCGCTGAAAAGCTCCTCTCTTCAAGGGAATTTTTTCAAATTAGTCCAGTAGCTCCATTTTTTCATTTGTTGTTGCTAAGGACACTGTGTTTAACACAGGCCCCGGCTCTACAAACGTCAAATTTATTTCCTGCCTGCTGCAATATTTTATTTTTGTACACTGCAATATTTTGTTTCTGTCTACAACAATTGTTTGTTACTTCTTCGAATTCAGGTTACAGTTTTTTAACAGGAACTGTGTGAAAATCCTTTTCTTGCTGGAAAAATGTTTAATCTCTGATATCTATTTTCATTCCTTGGTTGCTGTCCATGCTTTTTTTTTTTTTTTTTGCATGTAGCATCAAAAACTTATTCACGAAAATATATTTCGAATTAAAATCATCGCAAGTATACGGTTCGCTAACAAGTAAAAAAGTGAATTTTGAGTCCAATTATCGTCCCACAGAAATTGGTTAGTTCAATTTTATTTATCGCGATCTTAACCAAAACAAGAATAATGTGATATATTTGTGGTGAAAAAATTATGAATAAATTAATCTACTTATGCAATAATGAGTAAATTAACTAAACTAAATGTAAATTAAATTAAATGCTAATTATCGTGTTTAATAAATGACAAACATACTAGGATCCCGAATTCCCTTGAAATAATCAATTTTAACTTTAGTTTTACATATTGTCAACACGATTGAATTTTGACTAATCAATGTTCTTATTTTATTTAACAATCTCTCCTGAGTAATGTTAAACTTATTTTTATATATGACCCAACTATATTTCTATGATGGATGCAAACATATGCAAATGATTGAATTTTTATGAACACTTAAAGATTCACATAAAGTATAGCGATATATTTATATCTCCTATCGGACCACATGATAATTTATATATGTTGAATCTATTTTCTCTCTTTCGAATGCATAAAATAAGTCGCCACATTTATACAACTACCATGCACAATAATTGTGGAGAAAATAAAATCATATAAATCATTCAATATCAAAAACGTGTTTTTAAGATGTGTGTTTGAGCCATATTATTTTTGAAGAATATATTTTGGAATAGTAGATTGATGAAGAGTATATGGTTGAAAAAGAACGAAAAGTTATTGGTGTGATGAAAAATATTATTTTATTAAAAAATGTGTGGTTGAAAATGAGTAGAAAAATGAAAATGAAATTAATGTGTACCAAACATGAGCCAAATATATAAAACTGAAAATTAGAAACTTATATTTCATGGTTTATCTTTCTCCTAACACAAAAAAATCTAACTTAACATGTTGTGAAGAATAAAGCAAAAGATATAAATGTTGTTCTTCACTCGAAAATTCTTGAATTCAATCTTGAACTTCTTGGATTTTATCTTGATTTGTTCTTTGCCTCATTTTGCAATTAATTCTTCACATCCTAATTTTTTTAGAGTTGGTATTTATATCCCTCTAAAGAGTCTCAAAAGATCTTCAAAAATCGTGCATATCATGACTCAAACGGAAGTTTCCTTGTTGGAATTGAATTCTAAAAGAAACATAATTTTTTTTCCCGACTTGGCCTGGACGGGCGCCCAATAGATAATGGGGTGGTCGCCCAGCATAAAAATTGGCTATTGTTATTGAAATCTAGGGTCGGGCTAACTGGGCAGCTACCTAGGTATAAAAATTTTGCGAATTTCCTTTCAGTCATTTTCTTCATTATTTCTTCTATTTTGGTTCTCCATATCAAATTACTTCAATCTTAGTGCTTCAACTTGTACTCAAATGCATATTAGTCCCCTAACCTCCATCCTTGGCCAATTGATCCTTCTTTCTTTTCCAATTGCTTAGAAACGAGTTCAAAACTGAAATAAGATAAAATTAACCTAAGTTAAGTAAAATCCAATACTAAAACGACACAAAACATAGTAATATGGCATTAATAAGTGCATAAAAATGCATTTATCAGCGCATGTTGACCTCAAAAAATGCACTAATAAAATTTTGGTTACGTCCCCTCCATGTGAGCATTATCTGCACACTAAACACCTCGTTAGGAGGCAAAGGCTACCGGCTGAGAAAAGGGTCTCGCGATCGTTTACATTTCGATAGAAATGAGTGCAAGAGACGGGATATGAGGTTTGACTAGGGCCAGAGAACATACATTTTCTGTTATTAGTAAGATGCACGTGCAATGCACGTATCATAGTATAGTTGGCTATATGATAGCATAAATATAAAAACAAAATTATTTGTCTTAAGCATTAGTTAAATTAAACTTAGAACACTTGAAATTATAATAGGCGACAAAAATAATATTAAGAGATTTGTATCAAAACTTATTTTCTAGACCTTGCCTTTGAAGGTCTCTCTGTTCTTTTTTTAAAAAAAGACAGGGCATAGATAATTAGGTATTGATGTCCTGTTAAAGAGATAATGAAGTTCAATCTTACCCTCGTTTTTCTACCTATTGAGGTAAGA
>CAIGRF010084348.1:51146-61183 GCA_903798235.1 Fraxinus ornus
ATTTTAAATAAAGTTAGAAAAAAGACATTTGAATGAGTTTGAGATTGAAAAAACACATAAACAATCACGACATTACGTTTTACAATTAATGTAAAATTATTTTTATATTTAACATTTATCGATCATATATTTATCATGGCCGCACTTCAACATTTTCAACAAATTTTAAATTGCTTAAAACGAATATTCGTAACTTAAAACACTGAACTAAACGTAAAAAAAATAAAAAAAAATAAACTTAGTCCAGCTGAGCCGAGCCGAGCCGAGCCGAGCCATCGGCTTGTGAACAGTAATAGGCAAAGTGCATATTCTATTATAGGTAGGATATAGGTAGGAAAAGACTTTTGAAAACTTTTATTCAACATATAATTCATATAGATCTAGTGCAATTGTCTGAAATTATTACATACGTGGCGATAGTGGTTTTCACAATTTCTCTTCTCATTACCCTTCCCCTTCTTCACTTCATATACTAAAAAATATTTTAAAAATAATAAAATTTTTAAGACATTAATTAAATAAATAATAATAATTATACATATAAGAAATAAATTTCATATTCAGTATTATTATAAATAAAAATGGATATTTTTCATAAAAATTGAATAAAAAAAAAAAGTTATAAGAATACAACTTAATTTTTTTCATAAAAAATATAAATAAACAATAAGAGAGACAAAAACAAAAGTAAGGACAACAAGCCTTTGTGGAGGGATATTCAATTGTGTAATAAGACTCCCGAGATAGTTTATTTTGGTCATCGATTTGTCTTTCAAAGAGTATATTTTTTTAGTTTGTTGTTTGAAAAGATTTTGAGTTTTATGCAACCTTTCAAGTTCTTATAAAATAATGCAATTCAACCATGTTAAGATCACATGGAAATTATTTAAGTTTAGCAAATATTTATTAAGAAAAAACTATTAAAAGAAGAAGAAATTAATAGATGGCTATAGTTGAATGGATTAATTACATCAAGGTTACATAATTTACACGTACCATCCTGTCATTGGTAGGGAGAAATTGTTCTTTTTCCTCGAACCAATGAGATAGTGCCACACGTAAATTATGTAAATTTTGATGTAATTCTTGATGTACAACTAGCAAAGTCATCGTTACTACCAATGTAGTTGTGTTTTGTTGTTATTGTGCGAACCTTTTGATTAATCCCCGTTTGACCCCTATTATTTCAAAAAAATATTATTCTCTCTTATTTTTAATGACACAATTTTTCATAAAATAATATTACACGATTTTTTTTTAATCGCACATTATTGAGAAAATACGCATTTTATGATGTGAGGTGATGAAAAATATATGGTTGAGAATTTTTTAGATTTACATATAATATTATTTTATTGATGAATGTGTGGTTGAATTGAAAGAATGAATTTTGAGTAAAATATGGATCAAACATAGCATCCAATGTCGAAAAGCAGACTTGGAAAAGCCAGACGTAGAAATAAATCAAGTGCAAACGAGACCAGCTGATCATATCCAATCACCAGAAGCGTACGAAAAATCTCTCAATTCTTTAATCTGAAAATTCCAATCTGTCTTCCCCAATGGCCTCTCGTAGTAGCATAACAGGCGGCAGCAGTAGCTTCACCTCTTTATCGAACTTTTCATCCAAGTCCAATTTTTTGCCACTATTTTCTTTAGCATTAGGAACGCTGAACAGGCCAAGAAACAAAATTTCTTTCTCAGTTTCTGCTATGGGCTCTTCAGCTTCTTCTCAAAAACCAGACACCACTCAAGGTCTCTTCTATCTTTTTGAATTTTATTTCCTGGAAATTTTGTTTTTTCTTCTGTAATTTTTACTGGCAAAATTGTGGATGATGTGGGTCTGTACCAGAAAGAATTGAAGTTTGAAGATTTTGTAGAAATCAATCTATAAAAGAAAATTTATGGATTAGGGTTTGTGTGGGTTAAAATGTGTGGTTGGAAAAGAGTTTGGAGAAAAATGAGTTTTTATAGAAGGAGGCCCAAACAGCGGCTATCTATCTTCAGTCCATAGGTTTAATATGTTTTAGTATTTGGATATGTTGTAATTATCATTATTTATTAGGGACATCGATATTGCCATTTCTTTACTAGCTTATTAATTTGAAGATACTGTAATCCAATAAATTTCGTTTTAAATGAGTGATATCGTAATAATATTCACAGTATAAGCAACCAACTTCACTAAAATTGTTAGTCAAATTCTTTTATGGCTTATGTTCTTCTACATCGAATGATGTTGGGACTTTTAAAAGAGTCTTAATTGTAATTACTTCATACAATGATTATATACTTGATCAACTTCTTAGTGGTTTATGATCTTCCACATTTCATGATGTTAGGGATTTTAAAAGAGAGGGAAAATTAATCACACTTACATGCCCATATTTACTATCCTCGCTATGCTTAATGAATTCTTATGACTTCATTTAATTTTCTTAGCATTTGAGTCTTAAACTTCAATTCCAAGTGCTAGATACAGATTTTGTTCAAGTTCGCCCTTAATTGGTCATAAATCTCACATGCGAGACATTGTCAAGAGCATAATGCCCTTGTTTGATCTCCAATATTTGAAAAAAATTGATTTTGGAATAGTGTTTTTTGAAAAAAAAAATGTATGGTTAAAAAGTAAGGAGAATTTTTGGGTTTATGTTTTATTGAGAGAATGTGTGATTGATTGATAAGAGGATAATGAAAAATGAATTAAAATTTAATGGGGGCCAAACATGGGCAATATGTAATCCAGAAAAGTAAAGAAACGCTGGAAAGGAAGGAGAAAAATATACCCATCCTCCTCTGCCCCATAGTCCAAATGCTAAAAAAAATTACCAAATGCTAAGAAATATTGAGGGGACTCAAGTGCTATAGAATGAGGGGCCGATATATGAAAATTTCACAAATTTATATTGCAATGCTAAATTTATCCTGCATGAAGTGTTTATTCTCATTTCAATGTAATTCCAACTAAGTTTACAGAGACGGACAACATAAATTACAATTCTATAAGTGATGAAGAATGGAGGAAGCGGCTTACTGATGAACAATTTTACATTGCTCGGAAAAAGGGTACTGAGAGGGCTTTCACTGGGTAATCTCATTTTAAATGCTGTTTAGTCCTACTTTTCTGAATTTCCACTGGGTTCGATCTCCTTATACTTGTGTGGTCCATTAATTATATTTTGTTTTAGAACTCTCATGGGTGTCTACATATCGGTCACTGATAAATCACTTGTATCATGTTGGATCTGTCCATATCTTGGATATTTTCACTGTTATGCATTTTTATATAGTGAAATTATTAAATGCCATTGCTCCCTGTCCTAGTTGGGGAGAATGCACGAAGAAGAGACTGCTGGGGGTGGCAGGCAATGTTATGCCTTTTTCCTTTTATATGTTATTTGTTTATCCCATTTTGGGTCGAGCAATGGGGGTGGAAAGATAGATCTCATAAGCTCACATATCCTGTGTTTAATAGAGGATGTAGTGAATACAAAGAAATGAACCTTTGTAGTTTCATTCCCTAGTAAAAGGAAGATAAGAAGCTTTATTTTTGCCAAGCACCTTTCTAGAAATTCTTGCAGTAAGTACCAGAATGTACGTTCACAGCTGATGGTAGCAGCTCGAATAAAACAATGGTAATATAACATGTTAAAAATTAAGTTGGTACTCAATCTACTCTAGCCTCCTTTATTCGAGGGAACCTAATGGAGTCGTTGCTCTCCAATTTTAGTACTTGGGGGCTTCAAATTGACGAAACTATAAAGCAGGTGAGCTTTTTCATATTGTTAATGACTAGTGAGTCAGTGACTTGCTGGAGCAGCGGGGACAATCCACCTCTCTTTAGCCATTTCATTGTGAAATCATAGGGCATACATCAAATAACGTGAAAATAAGTTTAGTTTAACAAGGGCAATCATTGTTTATGCTTAATACATTTTGAAATCTGAATTTCTTTCCTATCAAATTTTTTTTGACCCATGCTCAATACCGTGTACAGAGAATATTGTAACACCAAAACCCCTGGAACTTACCACTGCATCTGCTGCGACACTCCTTTATTTGAGTAAGTGCCCTGTACTTAAAACTTTTTTTTTTCCCCGGTATAAAGACATTTTTTTAAAATTGTCGAAAACTGATAAGCCAGTGTGCATTTTCTAGATCAACTACCAAATTTGATAGTGGAACTGGGTGGCCTTCTTATTACCAGCCAATAGGAAACAATGTGAAATCGAAACTAGACCTTTCTATCATAATTATGCCTCGTCAAGAAGTTCTATGCTCAGTTTGTGATGCTCATCTTGGTCATGTATTTGATGATGGCCCCCCGCCTACAGGCAAGCGCTATTGTATCAACAGGTGTGCATTGAATCCTCATCTCGACTCCCTGAATTTCTTATTGCCTATTGATGTTTACTATTTTCATACTTGCAGTGCTTCCCTGAAGTTGAAACCAAAGTAGGGTGCGTCCACACCATAGCAAATGAGAAGGATATGATTATATGATGCATGTAGAAAAAAATATACGTATTGTATTTGCATATCGAATAAGGGTATAAATAAATCGATGGAAATACTTTTACGTACTGTTCAGAGATATATTATCTCTAAATTCTAAGTTGAAGTTCCAACCGATTGTACATTCGTTTTAGTAATATCCATTGCGTTATTTTGTTTCATCGAGTCAAATTATTATTTTCCCTTCATTTTAATCTTTCTAATTATTGTGTGGAATTCCTTTGTTTTGTCTTTCAATCAATGTTCGTCTTGGCCATGCAAGAGTCATGCTTTAGTTTGTGAAAAATAGGTTTTAAACCACCATCTAGGTTTGTTAAGAAATTTGATATAAAATCTACTCGTGTTTCTGACTTTTGTCGAGAGGACATGGGGAAAAATAAAATAAAAATAAATGCAGTAATGGCTCTAATATTTTTTTGAGGAATATAAATTTAATAATTTCAGAAGAGAAATTTATTTTTGTTTGAAAATTCCTTTTTAAAAGTTGAATAAGAAATGAGATTTTGTAAGTATATCTTTCTCATAGGCTAGCAATCACTTCAAGTTGTAGGAAATATTAGAATGATTGAATTCTGTAGTGAAATATTCTCCAAGAAATATAAATTTTCCTTTGAATATTATTTGCATTTCTTTTAAAATTTATTTCTTAAAAAAATAATGTTCTTAGTGAGGATCCACCCACGTGTTTGAATGGACAAGCCATGTCATTGCCAAGAGGAAGAATGAGGTTGAGGCAAGTTGGAGTAGGGAAAGTGTGATTGGGATATAATGTCTTTTAATTTATAATAATGCTAGAAAATTAGGTCATCAAAGATTTTTTTTATTCTTACTTAAATACCAATAATTTGAATTGAAATCGGAGACGATTTTTTTTTATTAAAAAGATTCAAATGTTGTAGCTTTTATAGAACGAAAAATTCTGAAGTTCTCAATCTTACTATCTTAGTGTAATGGAGCTCTTCAATTTCCATATTGGACATCTCAGTCTTCTAAATTTCTGTTTATAGCATTTGGGTCCCCATTTCTTTTGACATTTAAATAAGGAATATAGAAAAGAGTAAAGGAAAAGGAAAATTAAGAAGAGGTCAAACACGAGGGCAGATCCAGAGACATGTCACTTGACTTAAAATAGAACTTCTGAAACCAAGCAATAACTCAAGAATACTTACAGTATCCCCCTCTTGTGAGGGGGCGTGTACACTGGAATGTCAATCCCCGTGTTTTATATTAATTTTTGAATCATTAAAGACACGTTCTCTTTACTGTTTTCAGTTTCATTTTTCGAAAACATTGAAAATATGTTTACTTACCTATTTTCATAAATGAATTTCCAAAAACGAGTTTAAAATTTACAAAGAAAATGGAAAACACCAAAAAAAGTCGTTTTGGCTATTTTCAGTTAAAACCAAACCAAAACTTATTTTATTTATTTATTTTTGATAACAATTTTTCAAAATAACAAAAATAACGCGTTTTCAACAATATCAAAATGGACACTCAAAACACAAAATTCAAAATGAATTCAAAACTCAAAACAAAAAACTAAAACACAAAGAAAAAAGCCCCAAATCATTTTTGTTTTTCACTTGTAAAATCTGCATAAAATTTCAGAATTCTAAAATTACCATATCATGACATTATTATCTCAATCATCAAAATATATTTTCTTAACAGAGGAGAACTAACTTCTAAAATCTTTACAAGCAAGGAAAGTGTGTTAAGAGAGAGGAGCTATCAAGAAAATCCCACTTGGTTGCCCACTTGCCTTGACATTTCTTGTTCTTGGTTTCGACTTCACCTTCATCCTTGGGAGTTGGGTGTTTTCGGATTCAGCACATAACTCTTTCCAGATTGTTGGCAAAGTTGTAAGGTTTCTTGGAGCTTTGAAATTCGGCCAGCAATTAGTGGTTTTCGCTAGGTCTTTGCTTGCTTTCACTTTGTTTTTATTGGTCAGCAGCTTTTGGTTAGCACCTTGAAGATTCAAGTTTTTCTTCGAGGTGTTCTTTACCCATTTTAGTAGTATATTCATACATCGTATCTCCTTGTCTCTCTTTTGTTTTGACCTATTTTGAATTCAGTCAACTCCGCCGAGCTTTTCCCAGCCTACTTTTCAGCTTTTGACTGACTTCTTACCCGGTTTGGATATAATTCAAACCACTTTTGTACCCTTTATTTTACAACCATGCTACATGTGAAGATTATTTACAACTCATAAATTCATCAAGGCAAACGTCTGAGCTCATATCATTCATGCTGATGTTGAGAGCTGCTATTGTGCACACTTGGGACCACAATTATTGTTGTAACAGATTTTGATTCTTCACTGCTGTTGTTTTCTTGCTCACTACTCAATTCATTGTATATATATATATTGCCTTACCTGTACTCTAGAAAACTCTCTCTTCATTTTAATGAAAGTTATTCTTCTTCCATTTCACATTATTAAAAGTTCTTGGTTCCCTCAATCTTCTATTAAATTAAACTTGGTATCAGAGCCATCTATGGCTAATACCAGATCAAATGACAATGCACAATCAACTCAACCTACCTCCAGTACACTGATGCCTTCATTGTTGGAAGGAAATCAGATGACATCAGTTGGAATCACTCTCACTCAAGTTCCACTGGTCAAGCTGGATAGGAACAATTACCTGTTGTGGAAGAATATGATTATGCCCATTATCAGATGACATAATCTCGAAGGTTTCATTGATGGAACTAAAGGTTGTCCAGCAGAATTCCTTGCAACCCACATAACTGGCTCTACTGGAATCACAGTGGAAATGGTACCTAATGCTGAATATGGCAGGTGGATGTCAACTGACCAATTATTGATGGGTTAGCTGTACGCATCAACGACACCAGAGATTGCCATGAGAGTAATGGGATCATCAACTGCCTGCAATCTTTGGAAAGCTGTTCAAGAGAGTTTTGGAGTTATGAACAAGTCAAGGATCATCTTCCTAACTAGTGAACTTCAGAGGGCAAGGAAATGATCGATGACTATTGATCAATATCTCAATACAATTAAGCAGCTAGCAGACAATCTTGAAATTGCTGGGAAAGTCATTCCTCATAATGATCTTGTCACTCAAGTACTAGCTGGTTTAGATGAAGAAAACACTCCTATTGTTGTTCAAATTAACAGCAGAGAGTCAATCTCCTGGCATGAACCGCAGTCAGTACTTATGACTTATGAAAGTAGAATTGAACATGTGTTGTGAAAAATAGGCTGGCCTTAGTTAACTTAAGCCAAGCTTCAGTAAACTTCACTCATAGATCAAACACTAACAGAGGAGGAAGGTTTAACTATGGTGGAAGAAGTGAGGCAAAAACAGAGGCAGAGGAGGCAGACAGATTACAAGCAAAGGGCCATGTTAAATTTATGGAATGAGCAACCATTCAGCAGCTAAATGTTTCAACCAGTATAATGAGAGGTACATGGGTACTAAACCTGATAACAACTATCAAAACTACCCATTAGAACCAACTGCTCTTATAGCCTCATCAAACACCATTACAGATCCAGCTTGGTTTGCAGATTCAGGTGCCAACAACCATGTTACTGCTGAAAGAGGAAACTTGGTTAAAGCACATGAGTATGGTGGTAAGGAAAGACTTGTTGTTGGTAATGGAAATAAACTTCAAATTTCTCACGTTGGCACAAATCACTTGAACACACAGAATAACAAGTCCTTAGTCCTCAGTAATGTGTTATTAGTACCTTCAATCAAGAAAAACTTGTTAAGTGTTTCACAGTTAACTTTTGACAATGGTGTTTTTATGGAATTTCATTCTAACTCTTGTGCTATCAATGATCAACAGGCCAAGGAAGTGCTGCTAGAAGGGGGGCTTAAGGACGGCTTATATCAACTTGAACTCCCAGATCAAGTTAAGAGATCATCCTATCAAGAGTCAGTTCACTCAAATAAATCAAAATCCTTAGTCTGTGTTGTTGAGCCAAAAAATACCACGGAGTATGAGTCCAAATTAAAATTGTGGCACATGAGGCTTTGACATCCTACAGGTCTAGTGATGTCACAAATGCTTAAAGTCTGTAATGAAAACTTAATGATAATGAAGTTAGTCAATTTTGTGATGTCTGTCAACTGGGTAAATCTCATTCCCTGCCGTTCAAATTATCCACTTCACACACTTCAGCACCTCTTGACCTCATTAGGTCAGTGGTCCACTCCTTTTATTGCCTTCGTTTCTGTTGACGCATAAAATGTGGCCCAATTAAATGGCCTAAGAAGTGAAGCCCCAAATAGGAGATTCAAAGGATGAGCTTAAGAAAAACCATGTGAAAGGCCCAAGATAGAGTTACACGATGGAAACTCATCATAGCTCAAGTCTACAAGACGCCCAAGCTCTGGAGGAGTACAACATTTTATTTAATACTCAGGGCGACAACGTTATTGTCGGCCAAGCTTACGGAATACCCAGAATTCGGACACATTGCTATTTTAAGCGACGATTATCAAAGCAGTTAAAATGCTATCTCGCTATGCCCCATTATTCAGGAAGCCCCGGTTAATAGCAGTTCAATGGTGGAGGTAACGACGACAGTTAGAAACAGAAGTTCCATGACAAGTCAGCCATGATGAAGAATGTAGGTAGTTACAGGACGACAGCAGTTTTAGACGGTTCTACAACAACTGTCCAAGGAGTATAAAAAAGAAGAGGAAATATAGAAGAAGACCCGAAAATCAAACACTCTCAAACAGAAAATATGTAATTTTCATTATCTTTACTTTCATCGCATCTTACTTTCTTTGTTCTGTGTGCTTACGCTCCTTAAAGACATTTCGTTTCTCACTTGTTGTACATCTTCATAAATAAAAACACTATTTTTTGGAACTTTGTCTCAAAAAGTTTGTTCCTTACACAATCGTCTAAACATTCTCTTAATTGTTAGCGATGATCAACCACGCCAAACAGTTTCAAGTACGGAGCCTCAAACCTTCTCGATAACATCATTTAAAATTGACTCGTTCATTTCCTAATCATTTATTTCACTGGTGTGTGTACAAAACTATGTGGTATTTTCTGATCCACTAAATTTTCTGTTATTTATGCACAAAATAAATTCCACGCGTAACTAAAATTTTCATAGAAGAGAATAGCTTCTCAGTTATTTCATTCATTCTCATTTAAAGATTTTAACTTTATATCTTGGAATGAGTTTTCACTTGGTGGGTGTGTGGGAATTCCGAAATTGAGGTGGGTTCTAGATTTAGAGTGGTAAATCATAGTGATTTTGCTGTTTGGGTGAATTCAATTTAAAATGACGGCAGTGTCATGCCATAATCTTGAGTTTGGAAGAACAAGGTTCGATTATTTGGGTTGTGGGTGCTCTTCGAATGCCTCTTTTGATCGATTTCCTGTAAGGAATTATGCCAAGGGAGCAGTCAGAAATGTCAATAGAAGCTATGAAGCTCGAAAATTGTTGTGTTTCCAGCCTGAAATTGGTCCTCCTCGCATGTTTTCAACAAAGACGCCTGAAGCTTTGCTCCCAGGTA
>CAIGRF010084348.1:73780-96425 GCA_903798235.1 Fraxinus ornus
CATTACAAATTAACTAGGAATAGTGGATCGACGGACAATGTTGGGGGGCGGTCGCCCCTCCCTGCCCCTATCTCCGTCCCTGATTGGGGGTGATGGCCACGGTAACGGTGTAGATTGGTGGGCATTTGGAGTTCTAATCTACGAGTTATTGTACGGCAAGATGCCCTTTAAGAGGAGAACAAAAGAGTGCACCCTGCGCAATATTACATCAACCAGAGGAGTGATTTTCGAAGAAGAAGAGAAGGAGAAATCTGGGGTGGCGGAGGCTAAACATTTGATAGAGAAATTATTGGTGAAGGATCCCAGGAGGAGGCTAGGGTGCTCAAAGGGTGCAATGGATATTAAACATCACACATTCTTTAATGAAGTTCAGTGGCCGCTGGTACGTATGTACATGCCGCCGAAGTTATGTGAGCTGGTCGTAAAGAGGAGCAAGAGTAAGGCGGCGTCGAGTGGAGTTTTATCTCTGAGGAGGTGGCATTGCTTGTGGAATAGGCTTAGTAATTTGTTGAGAATTAAGGGCTCCTCCAAGTATAATTTCAATTCTAATCATAATTATTATGCTTATGTTGATAAAGTTAGGAAATTTGTTTGAGATTTTTATTTTGTTCGTGTAAAAGCTTGTAAAAAGTACATCAATTTTGATGATTTTTTTTTAAACCATTAGAAAGTTGTAAATAAAGAGAAGAAAAGAGACACACGTTTTGAAAAAGGGTAATTAGTATATAACGTTTCTGCCTTTCACTATTATCGTAAAAAAAGTTCATATCTTTCATTTTTTGACGAATGTTGATATGGTGGACGTCCCAAGGAACCAAAATCCCAATCGAGAAGACGTCAAAATGATGGATGTCCTTGAGCATGTGGTCGAGAATGACGAATTGGACCTGCGTATCATTGAGTCTGAATTCAGAGCAACACCGGTGGAGGAGCTAAAAAGCTTCTCAGTGGATCCTTGAGACCCCATTAAGGCATTGCAGGTGGGAAAAGACCTACCTTTGGAGACCAAAGAGAGGTTGAAGGAGTTTTTTTGCTTAAAAATCCTAATGTCTTTGCATGAAGGCATGAGAACATGGTAGGAATTGACCCAAAGGTCAGTTGTCACTACCTGAAAATTGATCGTAATGTTGCCTCGCATAGACAAAAGAGAAGGGCCCTCAACCTGGAAAGATATGAGGCCCCTTAAGGATGAAGTATAAAAGTTGATAAAGAATGACTTCATCAGGGAGGTCATTTATCCGAAATGGGTCTCAAATCCAATTTTGGTAAAGGAACTCAACGATAAATGGAAGGTGTACGCATAGACTTCTCCAACCTTAACCATACTTGCCCAAATGATAGCTTTTCCCTTCCAAAGATAGACCAACCTGTAAATTCCACTGCTGGGCACGAACTATTAAGTTTTATGGATGCCTACTCAGGCTATAATCAAATTCTACTGCACTCAGTAGACAAGGAAAACGCCTCTCTCATCACGGACAACGGTTTTTATTGTTACAAAATGATGCCTTTTGGGCTAAAGAATGACGGTGCTACGTACCAGAGACTTGTTAACAAAATGTTCGCTAACCTCATTGGCAGAACCATAGAAGTTTATGTAGATGACATGCTCGTGAAAGACTTAAAGGCAGATGACCATGTAAAGTACCTGGATGAAACTTCCCAAATCCTACAAAGATACAGAATGAGGTTAAACCCCCTTAAATATGCATTCGGAGTTGCTTCTGTTAAATTCCTAGGGCACATGGTTAATCAAAGGGACATGAGCCCCCCAATGGTTCATGTAATACCACCTTTTGGACTCCCCCTTCCCAAGCACTCGTGGTTGGAAAAGTGTTTGGAAGACATGAGGTGGCATATCCTCACCCAACGAGGTTTCCTTCCAAAGGAAATATGTCCCAACCAACTGGCTCCACCCATTTGGCAACAATTGGGCGTGAGCCAACATATACGACCTCAACACTGCCCTAAAAAATGGGTGCAGAGGTAGACGCATGCCTACCCTACATATGAATTCACTCACGGCCACGCATTGTGGCTCGGATAATAGGCACATTCGTGGGCTTCAGACACTAAGAGTTCTATGTAGTCTTGGATTCTATATCTTTCCNATTACCTAAACGAAAGGAGAACCTAGGAGTGTGACGTTGTCGCCAAAGAACAGGAATGATCGGAAAAGATTTTGATTGCTGGAGAGATTTTAAAACTTGAAGAAGAGAATAAACTAATACAAACAATATGATTTTGGTTTTATAGAAAGAAGAGGACGAAGCTCAGCTGTTGGATCTAGATTTACTTCATGTGAAGCGTTCGTTTTTAAATTCATCCGAGTTGTTGAACTCAAAACGGTTTTTGTTGTTAAAGCTTCATATTGATGTGTGTTTCTCACACACGAGCCTTGGCGCGTCGATCTAAATTTGCGGTGGCTTGGCCATCATTGCGTACTTTAATATGTAACGGTTGTACGTGTATTGGAAGTCGAAAGGCCTCAATTGTCTTTCCTTGGTAATATGCAAAAACATCAAATCATTGGTACAATTCTGAAAATCATGCTTTATGGACATCAAAACAAGAGTCTCAGAAGTTCAGCACTTCCTTACTTCGGCTCCAAAAAGATGAAAATTCAGCTATCAACAACAACCTCAGTAGTTCAACACTTCAATGCTTCGACTCCAAAAAGATGAAAGTTCAACTATCAACAACAGCAATTCAGCACTCCGGCTGAAAAATAAGTAAAATTCGACGTTTAAGCATTGCGATAGGACAAGATTTAGGAGGTGAGCTTTAAAGAAATTCGGCTCTAGATACAAATACACGCATGACATGAATAATCATACATGGACTTGGGGGACTATTGTTATGTCTCGTCATTTAGGTTCCCGCTTGGCTCAACCGACCCACCGAAGCACCCTCTGCCGAAGCTAAGTGGCGTCGACGTAGAGTTAAGTCTTCTAGAGTCCAGACAATCTGACTCACCGAAGCTCATATATATAAAAATATAAGCCTGAGGCCCAAATAAAGTGGCTTTGCCGAAGTGGCGAGGCCCAACGAAGAGAAATTCGAGGTTCAATTACAGCTGATGACAATCCTTGTTTGAAGGTCTTAAATTTATGAAATCCTTTTAGAATGGTTGATTGGAATGTTGTAATAAGTAAAAAGGTCAATCTTGTCAGCATAGGACATGGGGTGATCTCCTTCTTTTTGGGTAATTTAATGGGGCCTCAAGCTAGTAGAGTCAAAATTGATACCTAAGATGTGATGTTTCAGTAAAGGAGATGAAGCCACGTGTCATTTCATCTGAGGGTTGTTATTGCACATGTAACACTATAAATATCTCCTCAATTGCACAAATGAGGGGGTAATGAAAAATATTTGACAAAACACCATATATTTACTCTCTTTATGATTAACATAGTGTTTTTAGTGATTGAAGTATAATTCCATTAGTGAGTTTGATTATTGATTAATCGTTCATTATTTTATAAATTATCTCATATTTCTCGCCGGAGCCCGAACATCCCTTCCTCGTGTTACAAAACTTCTCCCACATTCATATTCTATTTATTGTCGATAGACAATCATTCCAAGCGTGTTGGAATTTGAGAGAACGCGGGTGAGCCCGGTATCTGTTGTCTACATCAACCATGCCGAAAACGAGGTCAGCACTGAGCTTAACTTTGTTGGCTATATATTGGTAGCTGGCTTTTTATAGAGGAAAATGGAGAGAGGATAAGTACAACAAATTCGTAAATTTTATCCAAACGGAGGCTTTGATACGTTTTCCGAATGATTATTCTCGAAGTCGTGAGATTTTCCAGGCATGCCACCTTTGCAATGAGCTTCCATACTTTCAATAGGTTCGAGAATGCACACGTTTGTGTTACACGTAAGTAAGACAATATAAATGACCTCGGTTTAACAAGGGGAAGCCGGATTTTGACGTTGAACAAGATTAAACACTACCATAAATTATTTACACACTTCTCATTCTCAAACGATGTAAAACCCGTTCAAGCAATAATATTTTGATTATCATTGAAAGTAAAATCAACTTGTATTGGACATGACAAAACATGGCTACTCATAAACTATCAGTCACCTCCAAAATCCTTTTCGGTCTAACATATCAAATACAGTTCCTACGCAATAAACTAGCATGCATGCATACACCTCTTAAACTCCTTCACACAAACAAAAATTACAAAATGAAGAAACGGGTGCTTAAATGAAAAATTCATCTTTCAATAATTATTTTTTTGCTTATTTATTTAATTGTGATGTCTTATAGAATGTCACGAAACATAAATGATAACGCTTCCATTTAGATTCCAGTTCATTTAAAGTCACTACCAGAAAATAAGATAACACAATATTCTCAAAGTCAATCTCATCTTAAAAGATGGTATAATGAAAACTACACCCACAATCTAAAAGAGTGAATGAAATGTCAAATAAGAAATTAGCTTCTATTAAAACAGTATCCGTGGAAGGTGAAAATCCTTTGATCAATTAAATAAATAAATAAATATATTAAGATGAGCATATTTTGGGAGGAAAGGTACGGAACAACCGTGCTACATTGCCAGAATTATTTGCCCACTTCCTTGATAGAATGCCCATGGCACTCAATCATTGGACTGTTTAAAAAACATTTTGCATCCAATCATCTATTGCCAACACTGTATTTGTCAAGTATGTGAGCAAAAAATACTGTTAAAATGGCTTATTCCTGGACAGAGAAACACGCCCAGAGTCCAAAGTTATGACAACAAAAAAATAATTAATATAAGGCCAAAGCTCCCTGAATAGATTGCAAATATTAACATCCTCATTCTGTAACTGTAAATATCGACAGAATTTATCAAGAAATTATCCTCGACTGCATTTGTAATGGAAAAACTGCAATGCATCAGATTGATCGACTGAAAAAATGAATGTAGTACAAAATTGATAATTTCTTCTTTGCTCTATCAACACCAACTGGGCCACCTCAAGGAGAAAACTTTTGGCCAGTTTTAAACTGAACTCTTTAATCCCAATTTTCACTGGCCGATTAGCTACCACCACAGGAAATTACAACAGCAAAGGTCTGAGGTTTTGATGCTGCTACAATGCCCATCTCATCATCACCAATATAATATAACATTATCGTTCAACTCTATGTCATCATACACAGCACAGAATACCAGTCCCACCATCTGTCCAGAAACTGCAAAATTAATCTTTATGATAATGATTAAAAGTTATCCAAAATGAAAAACTTATAGTGAGATCACTGGATTTGATAATTGTCAAATACTCGCAGAAACATTTACTAATGTTGGAGCCAGTAGTAACATTTTAATTTATTTGGCTAATAAGTTTTGAATAATTTAAAACTTGAACATGAGAACTGCATATCATACCTGTTTGCTTAAGATCTGGACGATTGATGATCTCCGCTAAAAGATTTGAGACGCTCAATTAGGCTGGCCTTCAGTGACTCAGGAATTTTTGAAATAAACTTTGGCTTCGCACTCGAAATCAACAGCCTCCTGCAGTCACACCATGTACATGAGTTGGAGTTTCCAATTCGGATAAAGTAGGGGAAAGAATAGAAAGATTTTCAGGAAATTCACTCTAGAGATGGCAAACAAATCCGTTATATCTGATATTCGCGGGCCCTGCCCCATTCCCTGCCTAGTCGGGTATGCGGGGCAGGGACGGGAAGGGAGTAGTTGCCCCGAGACGAGGGCTGGCGGCTACGGAGAACATGGTCTCCATCCCATTACTCGCTCCGTTTAAAGTTCATTTCAAAATACAATTTTTTTATCCCACAAAAAGCAAAGAATCATCATCATTTCTAGAGGAAATATGAAATTTTCTATAATTTGAAAAAAAGTAATGATTTTCACCAACTAAAATTAAAAAAATAAAAATAAATGGACAGTAGACGGGATAGGGGACCTGCCTAGTCCCGCCTTGCCTTAACTGGGTATGGGGGCTGGGCTAGGAGACAAAAATACCCGACATGACGGGGACGGGAATGGCTGCCCCCGCCCCCTTGACATTCCTACTTCACTCAATCATGAACTAGTGCGACCAAATTAATTTTGTCTAAGAATATAACTCCTTAGTAACAGTATAAAACTCCATCACCAATGGTAGCCGGGGTGACAAACTACATCTCTTAATCATTGACAAGTGATATAAAAGGTAATTCAAACTGCAAAATATTAATGAACAAATCAACAATTATCTTCCTGCCCTTTTCACTGTGATAAATGATTATTACCTTCACCATAATATTTGACACCAAAATGGTTGTGTTCCAAAAAGCTAAGCATGGAAAAAAATACAGGTACATCGTGAATTGAACATGAAAACACAACATCCTGGAGAAAAATACAAGCACGGTATCTTGGGAAAAAACACATGTAATGCGTCCTTTAAAATTTACGAAAAAGGGCATGTATCAGATTGGAAAGGGACCACAATGAAGATTTGAATTTCAGGGATGAATTCAAGGAAGGAAAAGGGACGAACTGAATGAAAATAAGAAACATGCTAAGGCACCATTTTAATATAAAATATGAGAAGCAAGAAAGTTAAAATGAAAATTTGGATGACTTCTGAAGTTGTTAAAGCATTAAAAAAGGAAAATGATAACTCCAAAAGTCAATGTGAAACTATACGAAAATTTTAATTGATCAAATGTTCCAAGTGAATCTACATTTCTTACAAGTACGATGATTTTGACCATATGGCCTTCAAGTACAGCTTCTATACCCTTCTTGGATAAAGGAGGAACATTGAAATTTTGAGTGACTTTTTTACGTAATGAATGATGAGCAGAAGAGTTTTAAGAACTAAAATGAACAGTACATTAGTAACAAATGCAAAAATATTTACTTCCAATCCCATTTTTTTTTTAATTCACAATTCACTCTGGATTTTTATGGTAAATCTTTTGTGCGTAAATACAATAAATGAACCCCTCGATGATCTAATCAATGCAATAGCATGAATAACAATATCACTCAATTCAAGCATTAACTTGAAGGAAAAACGACAACTCTTCAAGTAATTGAAAAATTATAAGAAACTTTTAAATTGATCAATCTTGTTCTAAGTGAAGCTAGGTTTCTTAAAAGTTACAATATTTTTTGACTTCACGGGCTTCTTGAATGGCGTTATCATGATTTTTGAACAAAAAAATTCACGTAAATGATAAGTAGAAAAGGAGGAGGAACTAATAGTGTAGTAGCAATAAAGGCAAGAAACTTCACTTCCATAATTTAGTGGGTACTTCGCAAGAACTCAAGATCTAATAGCCTACAAATTAAACGAATATAAGTGATTTCTCTTTAATAGCTTAAACTTGTATGAGATGGATAATATGGTATCTGATCAGGGCAAAAAGATTTTGACATGAGATGGTTAACAACTTAATATTGATTTCTTAAGACTAGGATGATTTTGACTTCATAGGCTTCTAAGCTTTCTATTCCCTTCACAGATGAAGATGGAACATTTTGACTTGACTATGGTTATTTTTATGTGAATGGAGTACAAACGAGGTAGAAACTAGAATGTAAATGCATTAGCTACTTCACAATAACTCGGTATTTAATCCCATATAGCTAATAAATCTTTAGTCTCTACATTCAATGATGAATTGCCCCTTGATGATCAAAAATCGAATCAATATCAAATTATCATCAAGAATAGGATAATAAAAAACTTATATCCATACCAAATTCAACATGGAGAACTAATATGATCCAACAGAATTTGGTACGCCGACGATTATGCAACTTCTTAACTATCAAGGCACGTGATTCTAGGAGTAATTAATGCCTTATTCCCATCAATGTAAATGATCTAAATCTCAACCTCTTAAACATGGGTATATGGATTGTGTTTGCCTTCTTTCTCCATTGGCATCTAATTAAGTTCTGGAGTTCAGGTTGAGTTTTCTTATCATTCGCGTAGAGCTTTACTGGTTAGGCCTGTAGCTCACCTATCAATGAAATATCTCATGGAACATCTTCCTCTTCTTTCATTGATGTCTCTTGTAGTGCCCCGTTAGGCCTATAGCTCATTTGTCAAGGATGAAGAGAAGAAATGGAGGATAGCATACCAAATTTTTCCAATTGTAAAATCTGTGATTCCTCACTTGATGAAAGAGTAGACACCATGGTAAAAGGGAGCACTTGCTCAACGATATTATTCAACATTAAAATACTATTCAAGTGGTGCAATATATCCCTAGCTAGTTAGACGTCGAATTTTTAGAAGATTCTTTTAGTCATATTCTCACTTTGGGACATATTGCTGTGTTCAAAGTCCAGGTGACGAATCTATTGGTCTTACTCATTGATGGAGAATGGCTCTAGCTTGGGTATAAAATTGATCAAATTTGTTCGAAGTTAATATAGGTTTCTAAAAAGTCAAATAATTTCGCTTCATGGGCTTCTCAAATGGCTAGCATGCTTGTCGAAAACCAAGGAGGGAACATTTTAACTAATTGTCTTTGCAAAAATATGAAGTAAAGAAGAGGTAGAAGACAAAATGAAAAGTACATTAGTAATAAATGCAAGAAAACTTACTTTCTGCAATCTCATCGTTCTTTTAACTCATTACTAATTTGGGATTTGATACCAATATAATATATACATGATAATTCTTCCATCTCTAAACCCCAGTTAATAAATTTCCTCTTGATGATCCCTCTAGAAACCTTTAATTCCTCACCCCAGTAAAAAATGTCCTTTCGTTCCCCTTACCAATTCCACAAAGAACATCCTTCTTCATCTCAATCCCCCATATTTTCCAAAAGCAACATACCAAATTTCCAATTTCGCAAGCTTCCCTTCCTCCTCGTCTCTCCCGCTTCCCCTTTACAAATATCTTCCCATCTTTCCTATGTCACCATGTCTTTCCAGTAACAAATGCTTTCGAGTGGTCAACAATGACAAAACAATCTTCTCTTATCTTCTTCCTTTGGTTTAAGTTTCAACATCACTCATCACGAGAATTAAGTATAAATTTCTTCAAGATTCTTTCTTAAATTCTATTAATATTCCACTAATTTTAATTGTTTCGTTTACAATGTGAAATTTTGGTGTGGTGGCATGCTACTGTGCAACCATCCTAGGCTGCCATGTTCGCTTGCAAATTGAACGATCTTATCCATATCCTATACCAGTACTTTGTCATGGCGTCTCGACACAGGTGTGGCGCCCAAAGTGAAGAGTTTGAACATCATAGAATACTGTATACATGATAAATCTCTCATCTCTAAACCTAATGAACAAATTTCCTCTTTTTGATCTTGAACCCGATCAATATTATGGGTAACAATATCTGAACTATCGAAACAGTTCATCATTAAGACTTGAGTAACACAAGTTATGAAGTTCTATTAATCCATAGCATATAAAAATTTGGATACAAATTTTTATGATCTTATTGTTGATGCACATAACCAGCACAAAGTAGAGGGTTATTGTGCTATAGTCATCTTATCCTAAGTCATTGATTCTTCTTTCTTTGGCCAGTCATCACTCGAATAAAAGTCATATTTTCAATGTAGAATAATTGTTTTCTTATCGAAGCACATTCAAGCTTTTGATGTAACATTAATTTGTTTCTACATACCAGCTCAATATTCTAGTACCTCGTGTCGCAGGCTTTCTATAGTTCCCACCGGTAATTTTTATGGAATGTAGGCACCACATTGCCATATTGTCGGTACTTGGTGCACCAAAAACATCTTCCCCATTAGATAGCTATTTAAGGTATAACTAGACAGAATCTAGTTTTCTCGGCTAGAAAGAAATGCTAGTCAAAGACTACTATGATTAGATATGTATCTTGGGAAAATAAGGTTAAATTAGTTTTGATATTTGGGTAAAGTCAATGTTTATTAGAAGCCCCCTTGAGTTTAGGTTCTTTTCCCTAAAAAGGGGCGTGGGATTTCAATTTGATTAGACCATTAATTATTTAAAATTGTTATATTGAGATCCCCCCCCCCAAACAAAAATAAATCTCTTCTTTCTTCCCTCTTCCTATGTAGTTTTGCATCACCTCAAGTAATAAGAGACAACTTTAAAGCAAAAAGCAATTTACAATCATTCAACCATCTTTAGTAAATAAGCACTTGTCTAGGAAGTGACTATAATCAATTTAAATTATAATTATAAACCGATATAAATGAGTAGTGAATAAATGGGTAACACTTATGAATCCCACGAAAATTATGGATAAAAAAGTAGATTTGACAAAATGTATTAGTAATTAAAAAACTTCCCAAACAAGCTTTAAAAAATCTTCATCCATACGTACTATTCGCTTTGGGTGAGCATCTTCTCACCTACCCTCTCACAACTTTCTATTGCATCCCCCAAGATTCAACTTAAATCTCTCATTAGACAGAGGTCATGGGTTCGAATCCTGGGGCATGCGATAAAAAGCCGTGAAAGGGTAAGCAGGTAGATGCCCATCTAAAGTGAACAATACGTATAATATAATGACTTGGGCATAGAGGCTGCGGTCGTTACAGAAATATTCACGATTTATAAATACAACTAAAAAGAAAAAATGTATTCAAGCTTCTTGGCAAATAAGACCACTGATGTAGAGAAGCAGTATTAACAAACCTGCATGGAGGAAAAAAATTACTGAAAGTGAAACAAAAGTTATTAAGAAGCAACAGCAGGTAATCCGTTAACTGTCATTATACAAAACGTACTTGTTATCTAATAATTCACATTTCAACACACCTGGTCACAAGGTTGACACACAGAGTCACTTCCCATGTGATGTTAGTCAATATGAAGAATTATAAATTCAAAACTAATGTCAGGTGATTATATGCTGATCACTTGTGTCAATGATCTCAACTATACGATGATTTTTCTGTTTAATTTTAAGTTACATAAAAGAAAGTTCAATAATTCTGATTTCGAGACTACGAGGATTGAGAATAGTTGTTACTTGTTACCAATATATTACTATATCTATGTCAATCAAAAAGCAGAACTATTATATGAAGGCGCAATGCATCAAATGCACATTTGCACAAAAAATGAATTAAACTCTAAAGATAAACAGTCATATTTTAAACAGGTAAGTCAGAGATGTAAAAACTCACTTCTTCTCATGGTCATTTATTGTCTCACTGCCTGCTTCTTGTGCACACAACTTTTTGCTCGAGTGCATGAATTTATAAACTTCATCAGACCAACCGCAGGATCGCAGAAATAAGGAAGCTTCTTTCCCAATTCTGAAGGATACAAAAAGTAATAATTAGTAATCACTTTGTTGAAACATAATATGAGCAATATCCATTTGAAATATTACCAGTACTTATGGAAAGAAGCAAAGCATTCCACAATTAACACACAAAATAAAGCCGTAAAATCAAGGTTATATGATAATCTTTTCAAATTATACAGCCAAGATATGCTAACGTTTCATAACAGTTGAATTATGAGAAGGATCCCACTGTTCAAGGATGAACTTCACACCAGGCCTAGCCTGCAGTAGAAGTTGGGAACAAAGGTGCTACATTTCACAAAGGTTGGGACCCCGGGTGTAATTTCCCAATGAAAAAAAAGTGAAAATTTTCCGTTTAAACAAATTTATCTTGGGTAAGAAACCAATGCCAAAGCTTCAATAAAAGAATCATGGACACAAGACAAGAATGTAAAAGGAAGTATTTTGACGCCTCACAAGATCGTAAGAGATAATATTGTTCACTAAAAACAAATGATTAATTATGACAAGAAAAAAAATCCACAACAAAAGGTAGTTTGTACTGATCCGTGGCAAAAAGAAATTTGTTATTCAACAATGGAACATACACAAATCTTAAAAGATGTCGGGCTTTTTTGTTAGGGAGAACTATTTCACTCTGCACCTCTAGATCAGCTAGTTGACAAATATAGTAACAGAAAAGAAACATGGTATAATACAGTAGAAATGGCTTTCTGGCTAAAGCAACACTCCTTTTAAATATATTTAAAGATGGATTGCCCTTCTTTGGCCCACTACTGTAAACTGCTTATAGAACTGATGCCATCTTAAATGACTTCTGGAGTAAATGAAGTTAAAAATATGTCCATGTTTCAAGTTTTCCTCGATAACATCCACAAACGTGCAATTGTGGGGAAAGAAATTAAAAGCTTCAGAAACAAAAGTAACGTACAATTCCTTGAATGCTTCCACTTCTGCACATGATTTAGCATCTTTGGCAAACAAAATGCACAGATCACCCTGTTTTTTCCTCTTCAATCCGGAGTTATTAGAGGGGTTGCTGTTACAACCATTCAGCAAATCCTGGCAATCCAGAGTCCTCGCTGATGCCAACATGGTTTTCGTGCCATTAACTCCACATAGACTTCCATCTAAGGTATCATGTTCCACACTCCTAATATTTCCATTACTGCTTGCCATGGGAGAGGTTCCATTCTTATCAACATGAACTGACGCTATTGACTTACTTTTGCTCACACCATTTCTCTCAGTTAAGGACACCACTTTTTTATCCTTCTCCATCAGAGTAACTGACGGTGCAGCATTGCCAATTTTTCCATTGGACTCTCTCTTATGAACAACAATTTTCATATTCCGCGTAGCAGGGAGCTTTTTGATACTCGATTTCTCAAAGACACTGAACTTCCTTTCAGGGCTAGAATGTCCATTATCAACCTTAGATGAGATCGAATTGCTTGTCGTTGAATTGTGGTAGTGATCTTGTTCCATACTCGGTGGCTTCACCAAACAACCTGACTTTTGGGTTATGGATGTGTCATGGCCATTGATCTCAATGGATTTGGTAGAATTATTTGCCTCAATATGACGGTCAGAAAATTGTTTTGAGCCTGCTTGTTTCTCTAAATAACCCAACTTTTGAATCTCGGTTGTAGTACTGCCATTAGACTCGTGGGGCATTAATCCATTGGCTACCAAATCTGCGTTGGGTGGTCGTGGCCTCTGTTTCGTACGAGAGAAGAAAAGGATATAGACCTTTTCTGACAAAACCTCCCTCAATGTAGAGAGTGAAACATAAGAATCATTGCAGCAGTACCAATGGCCCAATGCATCCTGAAAGTGTGATAATGAAATCAGCCCATGAAAAGTGTTGCCATTTGACTTGAACTTACATTAAGAAAATACACAATTTAACTGACTTAGATGAGCAGGACAAGACCTTGATATATGCATAATAGTGCCCAGAATCGGGTGAAAATCCTGAATGTACGATGGTGCCAAATAGATTGTACTCCGGATATGGATCCTGCAAAAGCCAAAGAAATATATTCTACAGTTAAGTATAAAAGCTAAACAGCATTTTGAATTCCAATTAAAAGTCGTATTATCATGCATGATATGATAAGGAATGCAATCCAGATTAAATTCTTTAACATCACCATTAACCATATCTTGAATTTTCAATCACTTGAAGTGCAATTAATAAGTGTAATTAATGACAATCAGTTCAAATACATTCTAAATTTCCAAAAACGATATAACTCTAGATTGCAGCACATGAAAATTCTAATACACCTAGCTGCAGCAAAATAGAGGACGGTTATAGTACACAACTCCTGGATGGTTTAACGACATACATGAAGAGCAGATTGCAGGCCAATTATAGTTTAATAATAACTTATTCTGAGTAATGAAATTCATTTTTGCTTCACCACGCTTGCCTCAGAAATTAAACGAGTCAATCACTAAGTAAAAAATAACAGGACAAGGATGTGAAGAAAACCAGTTAAAAAAATGCTTTGAGAGCCATTCGGATGAACTTCTAAAGGAACATGCAGGAAACCACAATATTTTAAAACACACTAGGAGTATCAAAGTTGAAGCAAGCATGAAGACGATTGCAGAAAGTAGGGAAAATGCAAGGTCTTTGATTGATCAGAATGAAGTATAGAAGAAGAGAGCCATGTCTTGAGATTAGGAGGGGCTTGAACACGAGGGTGAGAGATATAATAATTAGGTGGAAGTAGAATAACCACCGATGAGTGAGTTTCACTCATTGTTTAATGCCACTTAAACTTGATGTTTTGGTTGTCTTTGAACAATTTAGAACGTTTGATGTGTTTGTTCGTGTTGTTTTACAGGCTAGGTAACTTGGTGAAGATGGAGAGTTTGGAGCTGAAAAGGAGCCAAAGTTAATATGAGTGTGGGTGGATGGGAAGAAGCTTGGAATTAATCTTAGAGGATGGAAAGGAAAATAATCAAAAGAAGGAGAAGGAAAACATAAAGGAGGCAGAAGTCAGGCACCGCAGTGCTAGTGACGATAACATTGCGGCGCTGGCTTCAGCGCCGCCGGAGAGAAAGGTTTTTTTAAAATTTTCTGGATTCTTTTAAAGCCCAGTCCGTCCCCTATTCATAGAAGATTGGAGAAGACCATAAAAACAACCCTAGAGACCACTTTGAGGGGAATTCAACACCACATGAGGCAAGAAAACAAGAGATTGATGTAGAGAAAAAGGAGGCAACCACGAGAAGAATTCCAATGCCAAACCAGTTTTTATTTCTTTTCTTCTCTATGTTTTTCATATTGAATTTGATTATGTGTATTGCATTAATCATGTTCTAAATTTCTAATCTAGAGTTTGATGTAGCCATAACTTGAGACATGTTTGGATTTTAATATAAGTATTTCTTTCAGTTTTTCCATAAGTTTATTTGTGTTGATTCTTGCGCATTGCTTTCAATTATCTGATATGTGTTTGTTCGTGTTGTTTTACAGGCTAGGTAACTTGGTGAAGATGGAGAGTTTGGAGCTGAAAAGGAGCCAAAGTTAATATGAGTGTGGGTGGATGGGAAGAAGCTTGGAATTAATCTTAGACGCGATCTAAGATTAACACAATCTAGATTTTATAGGTTTTAAGAGAAAATATGAAATCTTTGAAGTATGTTCCACTTAAGAATCACGAATGCGATTATCCCGAGATTTTAATTCGAAATAGATATATTGGAATTAAAATATAGAGATAGGTTCTATTCGGCACTCAAGAGAGAAAATAGAATTAATTTAGGGTCCTTGCTTATAAACTTAGGAAAATTGATAGAAGTAGTTACGTTAATGGTACGATGAAAACATTTCCTAGGCCTTTTCATTCTGATAACTTTCTTGTATAACTTGCATTAACTTAGTTGAATTTGCCACCATATCCATTTCTAGAATAGTATAAAAAAATTGATTCAAAAAGATGGTGAGGGATCGAAGTGAAGTCGATTATTTAAATATTTAGTTATTGAAGGAGAGAGAATTAGCGTATCAATATTGGAAGCATTTTGTAGCTCATATTAAATTACGTATATTGGGCTCTAGGAAAAGTTGTTTTCTACAAGTCAGGTCTAAGTTGAGGTGACTTAAAATAAACCATGTAAAGTGGTGATTAAGAAAATTAATCACATCAATAGTCATATAGGATCCGATTGCTATGTGTGGTCATATATGCGCTAGTATTAGTTTAATTGAAATAGGATTTGAGATTGAAATCTATTTTATTTTGGATAGAATTATATGTAAATCCCAATATTTTAAAACCCAGTCCGGGCATCGACCCGAAAAAGAGAAAGGGTTAAAAGGTTCAATCGAGGTCGAACCGGGGCAACACTAAGGTAATAAATAAATATTTAAATTTTATTTTCACAATAATATATAATTAATTTTTTACACCATCAATTCAAAATAAATACAAATATGTCAAATGTATGTTTTTTAATATAAATTTTAATAGTTTTTAATTTGTTAGTTCACTTAAAAACTCATTTCAATTTTACTGACTAATTTGTAAGATTAAAAAAAATGTTTAGCATAATTTTGTAGTCATGCATCATGTGGCCATAAATAATACTGAAAAGGTGTGTTTTATTGAAGTTTGTCAATCCCACATTGAAAGTGTGTTTTATTGAAGTTTATCAATCCCACATTCAAATTTTATCAATTATGAGACTCAAAAAATGGTTATAAAAAAGCTCCATAGGTAGAAAAGTGGGTAAATGGGTCCATCTCTAAGGTAACCTTTTTAGTATATATTAATTTTATTTCCTAAAAAAAGTTTTGGAAATCGGTCCGAAAACCATGACCAGTTCCCAGTTTAATTGGCCGGTTATTTTAGTATAACCAGACCAGATTTTGGTCCGGTTCCCGATTTTACCAATTGAACCAGCTGGTCCGGTCCGGTTTTATAAACATTATATTATGTGGTTTCGAACTTTAGCAAGTTTACAATTATTTTAGTAGTTAAATTAGTGAAGGATTTCTAATTAATTTAAACTAGTTAGGAAATAAGATAAGCTCAATTAAATTAGTGAAGGATTCTAATTAATTTAAACTAGTTAGGAAATAAGATAAGCTCCTATTTGCATCATATTACCATATCACGTTTTGGACCATATTGCTTAGGAATTGGAATTAAGACTTCTTTAATTACAAAAACAAGTCATCCATATAATCTCCCACCAGTAATTTTAAATGAGTTAGGTGGTGTAGTTTTATCAATTATTATATGCTACACTCCATATACCAACAAAACTCAACTTCAAAAATCCTTTTCCTACTAATATTATGTTGGCTTTTGCAAGCATAGATGAGGAAATTTTTCCAACTAATAATTTGTTGGTTTGTGCATGCATGGATGAGGGACCTTCTCCACTTAGGACTCTAATGTGTAATCATATTTAAAACCAATTATTCCTCAATTGTGCATAAACATAACACACATTCCAACACTAAAAGTTCACTAAAAGAAAAAGAACGAGCCATAAAGTTTTAGAAGAATTTTGGGGAGAAGCTGTTTTCTCTTCCATCTTGGCCTAGTTCAAGATCTCAATGTTTGTCCATTATTATATTGAAAGTTCAAGGTTTCGAGGGCTGCAACACTAGAATTTCAAATTATGCCAATTTATTCTCCAAATTCAGAATCCAAGATTTATTATTGTTAACAACTTAAGGTGGGGTGTTTCATGGGATTTTCCATTACGTTTGTTTATGATTATAATTCAAGTGCTAATATATTGTAGCATTTATGGATCCAACTAGTAGATTAGACTGGGTAATTATGCTCAAATTCAATAGTAGACAAACCTTCAGATTTTTTGGGACGGCCAGTGTTTCCTTTCATTGGCCATACGTGCTGAAATTGTCGATTGCATGGTTTCGACAATTATTAGAAGTAAACATTAAATAAGCAAGTTTATATTCATAAATTGTATCATTTTTTGTTAATGGCATCTTCCAAGTACATTGTTGAGTATTTTATAATCATCCCCTCTATCTTACAATATTTCAAGAAAAAAAAAAACGTTAGAGCAGTGGTGGGAGGGTCTTGGAGGGGAGTTCACAACCAACGATAGTAGTTTGTTATTTCATTATTTCCAACAATTCCATTATTTCAGTAAACGAAGATTTGATTTCTATTAAAACTGATTTTTTTTACTATTGGGATATTTATTTCAGTGTTGAGACGGAATTGATGATTTTAAATAAGTTAGTCTCAATTTCGTTATAGCTGTCCAGTTTTTCCAGACTTTCCAAAAATTCTTTGTAAATTGTGTGTTCTGGATTTTGGATTGATTTCAAATGGAGAAGTTAGCCCAAAGGGGTTATCTAACGTCCAGTTTTGGAATCAGGAGATTTCATTACGTATATTTTAAGTTATGAGTGTTTTTGTAAACTGCTGTAGTCTGATTTCGGGTAATTGATATTTTTGGAAAATTATTTGGTCGACTTATTGATGGAATTTGGACTTGATTTTCGAATATGTAACAACTGTATATGTCATTACTCTGTTGTTAAATTTCAGTCTAAATATTTCATTTGCTTCCTAAAACTGCCCGTTTGATCAAAAAATTTCATCAAAGTTTTTGAAGTTAAAATATAAGCCTATGTTTGACACCCTTTTTTTTTTTTCCATTCTCATTCTCATTCTTTTTCTCTTTCTTCATTTCAACNAAATATTCTAAGCCTATGTTTGACCCCCTTTTTTTTTTCATTCTCATTCTCATTTTTTTTCTCTTTCTTCATTTCAACCACACATTCTATCAATAAAATAATATTACACATAAACCCAAAAATTCTCTTTACTTTTTAACCACACATTCTTCCATCAATCACTATTCAAAAATAAAATTTTCTCCCAAAATGGGTGTCAAACATAGGCTAAAATTTCGCATCTCTAACCAAAAGCTGAGGCAATACGGGGTCTATTTGGTTATCTAACTAGATATAACGTTTTTGGTAACAACAAGGATCTCTAGGATTCGAAGAGCTACAATTTCTCTTGGGGATAGAGAGAGACCACCAATGTAATTAAGAACTATATTACATCAACAATCATTACAAAACATACCTGGCTTGCTTTGCACATGTAACTTGAAAGCACCAGAGCCTCCTCAAAAGCAATGGGCTTATCTATCTTCCCACCAAACATGCCCTCAAATCTCTGCAAAAAGCCCAGAACATTACATTATCAGATTTTACGAGCATCTAAAATCAGAGCATAAACAAAATATAATTCAGTGATTGCCACACCTTGAATTGGATTACAAGCACATTTGGTGCCTGAAGAATTGACATTTGCTTCCTTGCTGCCACCAATTTCTTACAACTAAACAAGCATAAGTTTTCCATCCACATACATAAGCAACACTTTCAAATATATGGATGCATAAAGAACGCTATGTGACCATATGTGTAAGTGTGTTAGCGCTTATGTGGGGATGCATTGCATTTGAATCATGTAGCATGTGTGTGTAAACACATGGATGCATGCATGTGTGGATAACACAATGTGCATGAGTATTAACATGCAGGTGAGTGTGTACATATTTGTGGATATATGCATTTTGTATATACATATGCTGGTTTGGTTAAGAGAGTTTGAAATGCTTACTTGTCACACTTGTATTTATTGTTACCATCCAGGACCTCAGGCTGAAAAAACCTTTGTAAAGCATCTTTAAGTGAGCCACTATGCAAAACATCAAGACTAATGTCCATAATGTCATCCACCTTATTTGACTCTGACCCACATGATAAACATTTCACTTGGCTTTGCAAAGCCCCACCAAATATCTCCTTAACCACTGTATTGCCACTCCCACCACTGTTTCCTCCATTCTCAACCCCACCCTTCCTCCTCTGTAGCTTTAACTTCTTCAACCTCAAACACGTACTGTGACAAGAATCGATTACATAGCGCAAAAATTCATGTGCATCCTCTTGTCTCCCCACCTTAAAATGCTCCGCAAATATCCTCAAACAGCTGTTGATTTTTAAAGGTGTATCTAATGCTGCTTCAGTGCTCAATGAACGTACAATCCGTTTTTCTAATATGCAAAACGGGCACTCGCTCTTCTTCTCCTTCGATGCCCCCACATCACCTGTAAACAATATTGGCAGTTAATCAACTGTCCGTATAGTTACAGAAATATGTTAACACTCCAACATGTATAGAGTCATAGGAAACAGAAAATATACATACTTTTATTTGTTACTAAGTTACCATTGTATCTTAGTTCACCTAAAGTTTATTTAAAGAATAAGAGAATATAGGGGAGTTTCTCTAAAAATCAAGTCTGAGAAGGTTTTAAGGTGGGGGGAAAATTGCCCCACATAATACTTCTATGATACTTGGATGCATTATAATATCAAAAAATAGGTGTTTGTTATTCAGCATTTCTGGTCCATTCTTTTTTTTCATCATACGAGACCCAACTATCTTGAAGGTTAATTATTCCTCACATTTATTTTCAGATAATATTTAAATAGTTTATTTTTCAACACATTAGTTGATAAGGTGCTGAAACTATTTTTTAGTATTTCCAAGAAACTCTATTTTTAATGAGCATATTTAGCAATTTATAGAGCTTCTATAAACTTCTATAAATTTTTTTTTGATAACCGTGGGTGTTCAGGCCAGCTTGCGCGCACCTCGACTAATCCCACGGGGCCCTGAAATTTACAGTCGGTACTCACCTCGGTGGCCCTGAGGGGACTCGAACTGGTAACCATTGAAGAGCAAACTCAAGGTCTGACCAATTAAGCAACCCCTTAGGGTTGAGAGCATCTATAAATTTAAAGAGTAAAATTCTTTAAATATTCCAACACGTTCTTTATCTCTAGCACTTACTTTTACTGCTCCCAGAAAAATATTTATTATTTTTCCAAATCTTTTATTTTCACTAGCTTCTCTCCAAATTATTGTATTATTTTCCTCAATTGAAAATGAAATACTTTGTAGTATTTAATTATAGAGACTAAGTTTGGCTCTCACTCTCTATATTAAAATTTTAATTTAAAGAATTTTTTGGAGCATAATTTTAAGAGTCGACTCTTTCAAACAGACAGCATCTTATGTTTAAAGAGACGCTCTTACTACTTATACAAAAATAAATAAACAGTTACATTATTCTTCTAAATTATTCTAACCATGTATAAAGTGAATTGATGGTAAAAGGCATCATTCTGGAGATAATCTAATCCTTATACGTGATTTATTAAGTTAGAAAACCAATACATCCAGCATGCTCAAGCCACTTGATGCACAATTAAAAGTTAATTTATTTTCAAATCATTGCCAGAACAGTATTCTTATTCTTATAATTGTACTTTATTGGTTAGGAATTAGGATTGCATTTAGCCTGATTATATTAGCTTCTCAACTAGAACTAAGATTACTTTTCCTCGTAACTAAAAGTTAGCAGGAAAAAGAAATTAAGAGTTTGAGCTCTCTGGACTATTTTAGCCAATCCCATGCTCGGTGGATTAGAAGTTCGATCGGCAAAAAGCACCAATTCTAGTACTAACAGATTCTGACAAAATCTTTGTTGTGGAATGCGACACATCTCATGTAGGGATAGGAGTTGTCCCAAGTCGAGATGGAAGATCGGTGGCTTTTTAGGTAAGAGTTGTTGCCACCTGTGGCTTTTTTACTGAAAATTTATGGACAATCAATGCATGATCTGGAATTTAATGCCTTATTCCAAGCTCTTCTTCATCAGTAACACTATTTGTTTCATTGGGATTTTTGTTAACTCCAACAGTGAGGGGTTTTACTATTTGCATTCACACTCAATGCAAAGCACGTCAAATGGATTTGATATCTCCAGTTATTTCATTTCTCATGGAAGCATAAAAGGCAGTGTAACTAAGTAACTGATGCATTCAGCAAACATAGCTATTAGCTTTGAAGGACATTACTGTTAAATTGATCTTTATTTTACAATCATAAGTTTCTGGTGTGTTGGGATTTAAGTTGTGAACACTAAAATCTATTGTTTGCTTCAATCTCCATCTATTTACTCTCTTTCATTACTTTGTTAGTTAAAACTTGTATCCTCGTCCTTACTTTCAAAACATTGTTTATACAAATATTCTTCACTAACTATATTCACTACGCCTAACACAAAAATCAACAAACCAGTAAGCAAGTTTTCATTGGTGATTGCTTTTTTGTGCCTAAACTGAATCTGTTCATGAATAAGATAAGATCATATTTACAACAACTCTCATGAGAAGAAAAAAGAAAAATTAATATAATCCCTTCCCGTAACATATTATAAAGCAACTCTTCTCGAATTTTATCAACTATTTCCTGTCAGAAACATCAATTCCGGCCCTGATATTATATCATTTTCAGGAGAATCAACTCTAATATACAGATTAAATATTATCTCGTTGGAACATCCATTTAATACAACCATGTGTGTGCATAAGATTAGCTCAAATCCATAAATATAATAAACATGTAGATACAATTCAGCACATATACAGGCGAGAGAGCATAGTTGTTAGGCGGAATAAATAATATACAGATGCAATTGTTGTATGTGTAGTGAATTGAGTAATTTATTATGGTAAACAAACAAACAAACGAGTAAATAGAAATATAATTGGAGGCTTACAGTTGGAGGAATGGAGAAATCTGAGGCAGAAATTAGCGAGGGGAGGGGTATAAGTGAGGCACTGGAGCACTGAATTGAGGTAACAGCTGTTACCGAGGTTTTTGAGCCCTAACGGCGACTTCCTCTTGAGAAAGCTACGCTGCCACGTCATCTGCACCATTCTCATAGACGGAGTAATTCCTCCGCCGCACCATTGGCCGGAACAGACCAACAAGATGGCATCGAACTTGAATCTTCTCAAAGCTACTCTGTTAATTTGGTTTTTTTTCTTTTCTTTTTTTTTTATTTTTTTTTTGAAGGGAAGCGGTGGGGAAGGGGGGGAGTGCAGGTTTTGGAGGTTTAACTAATTTTCCCGTATTTTAATTAATTGTGGCGTATGATTTAAATGAAGAGGACAGGTTGTTAAACGGGCTGCGATCGAGTCATTCACTTGCTCAACGTCGGACTGGAATCAGATTGGCCTACCATACGACTACGAGCCTCTCACCTCAGGGACTGAAATGTTCGAACATGGTTTTTCTTTGTCTTCAATTTTCGATCAAACTTGCGTTCAGGGACGGACTGGGGGTTGGGGGGGGGGGGCTGGACCGGGCTGTAGATTTACAAATTTTTTTTTTTTAACATGCCCATTTAATTAGGAAAGTCAGCCCATTACCGAAAAAGGCCAAAAATATAATCCTATCCACATGTAACCCAACCCAAACCCAATATCCTTGTATAATTT
>CAIGRF010084366.1:0-11575 GCA_903798235.1 Fraxinus ornus
TAGTACATTCATCATACATTCGAAAAACTCTAAATTACATTCAACATCATTTGCATTTAGCTTAGTTAAATCATTAATCCTTGCATATTTTAATTCATTTAGTTATAATTTCATTACAACAACACTATCTTTTATTCGTTTCGGTTAAGGTCACGATAATTAGAATTAGAACTAATCAATCCTTGTGGGAACGATATCCGGACTCAAAAAGTCCACTTTATTACTTGTAACGAACCGTACACTTGCGGTGGTTTTTATTCGAAACATATTTTCGTGAACAATGCCCCTTTGATAGAGGTTGGAGTCAAACTGCATGAAACGTTATATGATAACATTATCATAACAGGACAAAGTGCCACTCCTTTTAAGGACAATATTGTCCAAACCCTCCAATCTAGAGGAAGTCAAAATGACCTAAGCTACAGGCGTAAGGCCTATGTATCATTACAATTCTTCATCGAATTCTCTAGTCAATCAAATCCCTTCAAGAGCGACATATACTTACCTGGTCGAATGACATAACTTGACATAATTAGGATGACAAACCCATGTCAGATGACCTAAATAAAGGGATGAGGGACGAGTGAAAAGAAACGAACTAAGAAATCTCTATGTATCACTAATACACAAATTCCAACATTATTACGTCCTTAATCTACTTAAGCCCATGTTTGAAAACTATTATTTTCAAATTTTTTTCTATATACTCATTTTCAACTATACATTCACACAATAAAATATTCTACACGTAAATCAAAAAGTTTTTCTCTACTTTTGAACCACACATTCACTTAAAAATTACTATTTAAAAATATATTTTCTCCCAATAATGATTGTCAAACAAGACTAAATCCCAACTGTTATGACTCGTAAATAGGAGCACCACGTGGCACCATATATTTGTAGTGGGACCAACCCAACTGAACCAGATTATTTTGTTGTCCTCGGACGCGTCAACCGAGGCCCAGTGTTATTCTGAGGCTCATTATCCGAGGCCATTGTTGTTAGCCTAGGCCCTGCCACTTCCAAGGCACCATGTACATCCGAGGCTCCTGCTAGTGATGGTCCACGTGCAAAGATTGAACTCATGATGAAAATTTTATTCGAATGAGTGATGTGACCTTCGTAAAAAGTGTATTTGTGTCCTGTCTTGTCAATTTAAGAACATTAAATGCTTTGAAAAGCTAGGAAGGTCAACGTGATGGCTATGAATTGACGGGGTTGGCCAAGGAGATTAGTCCACATGTAATTTGATGCAAAGCTCACCATTTTATTTGTACTACTATAAATACCCTATCCATGTATGAAAAGGCTAATGCAACTTTAAATACAAAAACAATATATTTTGCTCTCTCTACAATTCCTTCTATTACAAATTTCGTTTTACATAGTTCTTGTTGATTGTTGATTATTTTTCAATCTTGTTATGTTTATCTCGCCGCAACCCGAACGAAAATGTTTCGTGTCGTTGAGCCCATCCCACGTTAAAACTTTGGAGCGATTTTGACCGTAGATTTATATTAACATGTCAGATCTGACTTACGTATGCATGAGTGGGCCCGGCATCTGTTGTCAACATTTTTTGAGGTCAACAGATTGGCGCCATCTGTGAAAAACCACACTATAACCACGAGCAACCCTGTGGAAAAAGCTGTTTGAGAAAATATTTTGGGCATCTCCCATTGAAAAATGATTTGTTCTTAAGAAAAGAACAAGAGGAAGCCCCCAGAGTTAGAAAATTTCTAAGTTTTGAAGTCTGAAAAGAAATGAGCTCAGAAGANGAACAAGAGGAAGCCCCCAGAGTTAGAAAATTTCTAAGTTTTGAAGTCTGAAAAGAAATGAGCTCAGAAGACGACGCTCCCCCGATGCGTGTAAGGAAAACTGATGATGAGATCCCAGCAACAGCAGCTCCAGTGGCTCAATGCCGACCCCACCACCACCATAGATGAGGTGGAAGAAGGTTAGTAGCCCAGCTAACTAGGGAAATGGAAACCATGACAGCCAATATGAGGAGCATCACTAACCAAAACCTGGCGATGCAAGAGCTCTTGATGCGGATGAAAGGCCATGGAGGCCGCCCGGTTCCCCATATGCTCTTTAGGAATAGTACCAACCAGAAGAGGTGCAAGGCTAAATAGTCCTTCCTCCCAGGCATACTAGAGGGGTAAGCCCCATTGAAAGAGAAATGGGAGTTGACATATCCTCAAACTATGCTTCTAACAAACCTACCGAGGCCCCATTCAACATGGATCGTAACTTTTCTCCAGAATATAAGCTAGATCATAGGCCTCAGAGGTCTACCATCGTATTTGATAGATTGAGCCTAGCAAAACCGAGGCATAGGCAACGAAATGAAGTACCAACGCCTAGAAATAGGCCACAGCCCCCACATCCTGAGACTTAGCAACCAGAGAAAAGGCAAGAACATGCCCCTCGAGTTGTACCGCCTCGGAATGAGCACCAAATGAGGGAAGATGAGGCTGGTAACCAGGTAGGACCTTCTGTACCACCACCTAGGTATGAAGCTGAAACTAATGATGATTCGAATGGCCCTCAGAGATCTGTGACTTAGATGATGATGATGATGATGATAACCTACCATTCTCGTGGGAGTTGAGGAATACCCAAGTACCGAGCCATTACGTGATGCCTAAGATACCAAAATATGATGGGAGAGGCGACCCGACTAAGCACTTGAACATTTATAAGACGCACATGAGTTTGAGAGGTGCCACCCTATTTGTGAAATGCATAGCTTTTCACTTAACTTTTAGCAGAGCAGCTAAAATATAGTATAGCAGGCTACCACCTAGGAGCATTTGAAGTTGGCCAGAATTTAAAATCACTTTTTTGAAGAGATACTCCCATTCAGCGACTTCATGACATGAGGCAACAACCCAGTAAAACCTTGAAGAGTTTCTTGTCCCGCTTCACGGATGAAATGACATAGTGTGTTCAAGTCATCGATCGTAAAGCCCTATCCCCTCTAAGAGGAGGCCTACATATGAACACTTTATTTTGGAGAGATGTACAAAATCAGGATCCGATTACTTATGATGATTGCTAGAGATGATGCCCGAGAAATCATTAACGAAGAGTTGATCGACCACAGAAATAGGGCATGAAGGCCTTTAGCCTCAACAGAGGTAGCATGGTAGATGACCAACCTCCCATTTGATAGACCATCAATAGAACCAACCCAGCAATGAAGTTGCCCAAGGCTCGGGCCAGGCACTTGCCACAACCACTTTAAATGCTGTGCCAACATTGGCTTATGAACCACCAACACTCAAATGAACCAGCCAACACAATAGACCCCCGTAGGAGACGAGGTCGAAGGAGAGGTTCAGGGCTTCGGAATAGGCCGAACCCCCAAGAATACTGCACCTATCATCACTCATACAGCCACAACACCGCGTATTGTAGAGATATTGCCCAACATCCCAGGGGGTTGAATTCCCGAAATGATAATCGAGACAATTCTCGCCCGAGAAGTAGGCCCCCGCCAGGGCAAGACCAGCAACCTAGGCAAAATGAAGCCGCTCCCAACCATCGGGAAGTGTCATCCCAACGGAGGAGAGAACAAGAGGATGACAGGAATAGGGATGGGCAACAATGAAGAGACCATCGACTGGGAAGCAAAGGACCTCAACTGACTGGATACATTATGGACAACAGTTCTTGAATGAACCAATCGTCTCTTATTATGTTTACACATAAGGATTCAGAAGACGTTCATTATCCTCATTTTGATGCTTTGGTCGTGAGGGCTGTGGTGGCTCGAAACGGACTAAAGCGAATGTTGGTAGATAATGGTAGTTCAGTCAATATCTTTTTCGGGTCCATTTTCGACAAAATGATCTTAGACCATAAGTTGACGCTCACCAACACTCCCTTATACCATTTCACGGGAGACAGCATAATCCCGAGAGGCAAGATTACACTTGTCGTGGAAATGGTAGAACCTCCTTTATCGACATTGAACTTCATGAAATTCTTGATAGTTGATAGTAGGTCCTATCATGGGGTGTTGGGGAGGCCCTCCCTGAAAGAACCTAGAGCCGTCACTTCTTAGTTGATCAGGGAGTGACATCGGTGAAAGGTGACCAAAGAAGAGCCCATGAGTGCTATTTGAACGCCGTTAGGAAGGCGGAACCTAGGAACCTGAATATGGTGCTTAAGGATATGGGCTTAGATGTCCCCTTGGAGATGTCTACATTTGATGAACTCGATCCACGCATCATTGAAACCGAATCTCAAACCGTCCCAATGGAAGAATTAGAAACTTTCCCTATTGACCTGACGGATCTCGCCAAGTTGTTGCAGGTGGGCCGGGACCTGGCTCTAAATTGTAAAGAGAAACTCAAGGAATTTCTATTTAAGAATTATGACGTCTTTGATTGGGGACATGGTGGGCATCGACCCAGAGGTTAGCTGCCACTACCTAAAAATTGATCCCAAAGTTGCCCCGCATCGACAAAAGAGGAGAGCTTTAAACTCAGAATGATATGAAGCTCTTAAGAAAGAAGTGTAGAAATTGATAAAGAATGGCTTCATCAGAGAGACCATCTACCCAAAGTGGGTCTCCAACGCGGTTTTAGTGAAGAAACATAACGAGAAGTGGAGGGTATGCATCGACTTTTTCGACCTTAATAAGGCATGCCCCAAGGATAGCTTTCCACTCCCAAGGATAGATCAATTGGTGGACTCTACAACCGGACACGAGTCTTTGAGCTTCATGGATGTCTATTCCGATTACAATCAAATTCTCATGTACCTTGGTGATGAGGAACATACCTCCTTCATCACGGATTGAGGGCTTTATTGTTACAAGATGATGCCCTTCGGGCTAAAGAACGCCGGAGCCACTTATCAGAGGCTCGTGAACAAAATATGTGTTGACCTACTTGGTAATACAATGGAGGTTTATGTAGACAACATACTTGTAAAAAGCATAAAGGTTAGTGATCACATAACCCATCTCAACAACGCGTTTCAGGTTTTACAGAATTACCGCATGAGGCTGAACCCCCTCAAATGTGCATTTGGAGTTGCGTCGGGCAAATTCCTGGGGTACATGGTCAACCAACAGGGCATAGAAGTGAACCCCGAGAAAATCCAGGCATGGATTGAGATGAGGTCCCCTTAGAAATCGAAAGAAGTGCAAAGTTTAACCGACCGAGTGGCTGCCTTGAGCCGCTTCATATCAAAGGCAACCGACAAGTGCCTCCCATTCTTTGAGGTATTAAAGGGAGGCAAGAAGTTCCAGTGGACTGAGGAGTGTGAAGAGGCCTTCAAGGGGCTGAAGAAGCACCTAGGGCAAGCCCCCTCCTATCAAAACCCAAGCTGGGAGAAGCTCTTCAACTGTACTTGGCCGTCTCCAATGGCCATAAGGGAGGAAGGCTAGACTCAATTGCCGGTCTACTACATTAGCAAAGCTCTGTTACCCCCCGAAACACGTTACCCAGATATGGAGAAATTGACTTTGGCATTGATAATGGCATCCCGGAAGTTGAGGCCCTACTTCGAGGCTCACACCATCCACGTGTCAACCAATTTCCCGCTCAGGCAAGTATTGCAAAAGGTTGACGCCTCTGGAAGACTGTTGAAGTAGGAAGCAGAATTGAGTGAATTTGAAATCCTCTTCAATGTACGAACTACCATCAAGGGCTAGACCTTAGCAGACTTTGTGGCTGAATTCACCAACGTTCCTGAGGTGAACAAGGCAATGGAGTCCCCCAAGTCCCCTACTTGGAACTTATTTGTGGATGTCTCTTTCGATGAAACAGGCTCAGGTGTAGATGTAATGCTGGTGAGCCCCGAAGGGCATAAATTGAATAGTGTTGTACGGTTTGGATTTAAGGCCACCAAAATGCAGCTGAATATGATGCCCTCCTTGCCGTCTTGCGGCTGGCTAAGGAAATGAAAGTGAAGAGGCTACTCATCAATAGTGACTCTCAACTTATTGTAGGTAAGGTGAATGGCAGCTTTGTGGCACGGGACAAAGCAATGGCCACCTACCTCAAATTGGTAATAAACTTACTCCCCTCTTTTGAGAAATTTGAATTGAATCGAATCCCTCGCATGGAAAAAGTCCATACCGATGTTTTATCCAAGCTAGCAAGTAGTAAGGATTCAGAGCTATTGACAGTGGTGCTAATAGAGCACCTCTTAAGGCCGTCCACCTCTTCGAAAGAGGTGGGAACCTCTACTTGGATGCAGCCTCTCATATCCTATCTCAAGGATCAGATTTTGCCAGACAACTAAGAAGAGGCCTACAAGCTAAGAAGGAGGTCCGCCTATTTTGTGTTAGTGGACGCTGTTCTTTACAAGCGTAGATTCACTTCGCCTCTTCTTCGATGTGTAGGAGGAGAAGAAGCCAATTATATACTTCGGGAGATCTATGAAGGCATTTGTGGCAATCACTTTAGAGGACTTTTTTTGGCGAGAAAGGTACTAAGACAGGAGTACTATTGGCCTACTTTGAAAAAGGATGCCCTTCAATTTGTTTTAAATGTGACAAGTGCCAACGTTTCTCCCATGTCTAGAGATAACCTTCCCAAAAGCTTATTGCAGTGTTTAGCCCTTGGCTCTTTAGCAAGTGGGTCATGGACTTCATTGGCCATTTACCAAATGGCAGAGGAAGTGCCAATGTAGCCATTGTTGCAATTGATTATTTCACCAAGTAGATAGAGGTTGAGCCCCTGCAAAGATTACTGAGGCCAATATGGCATATGTCGGTTCGGCATCCCCTACTTAATTATTTCAGATAATGGAAAACAATTCAACAAGAAAAAAGTGAGGGATCTTTGTGAAGAGCTAGGAATTAAGAAATATTTCTCTATCCCTCATCATCCTTAGGCCAATGGTCAAGTGGAGGCTGTGAACAAAACCATAAAGCATATTCTAAAGAAAAAACTTGACTCCGCCAAGGGAGACTGGGTGGATAAACTGCCCAGGTGCTGTGGACAATCCGAACCACAACCAAGACTCTAACTGGTGAGACCCTATTCTCAATGACTTACGGTGTCGAGGTATTGAACCGAATAGAGGTGGGGCTACCCTCTCCTAGAAGATTGAGCTTCAATGAGATATCGAACGACGAGCTTAGGAGATGTGAGCTTGATTTCCTTGAGGAAAAGAGGGATGATTCCCAGTTGAGGCAACTTGCCTACCAAAGAAAGATGACCCGATATTATAATGCCAAGGTGAAGAAGAAGTTCTTCCGGATAAATGATTTAGTACTTCGCGCAGAGTGTTCCTATCCTCAAATAAATGCTTCAATCTCATGAGAATCTTCAAGTGTGGGCGCCTCGGAGGAGAGGCTGTCGTCCTAAAATTGACCACCTTATTGGAACTCTGAGGCATACATCACATACCTCCCTTTGCGAAGCTGAACGTTAAAGGAGAAGCCTTTACTTAGATGAACCATTCTCCAAGTAAGGAAGCGTGGGCACCTTGGAAGAGAGACGACATCCCAAAAGGGACCACCTCATTGGAACTCTAAGGTGTACATCGCATGCCTCCCTTTGATGAAGCTGAACGTTAAGGGAGAAGCCTTTACTTGGGTGAACCATCCTCCAAGTAAGGAAGCGTTGGCGTCTCAGAGAAGAGGCTGAAGTCCCCAAAGGGACCACCTCATTGGAACTCCGAAGTGTACATCATATGCATCTCTTTGAAGAGGCTGAACGTTAAGGGAAAAGCCTTTACTTGGATGTACTATCCTCCAAGTAAGGAAGCGTGGGCACCTAGGAGGAGAGGCTGGAGTCCCAAAATGGACCACTTCATTGGAATTTTGAGACGTACATTACATACCTCCCTTTGACGATGCTGAACGTTAAGGGAGAAGTTAGATCTTTAAGTGTGACAAGGCGATATAGGCTCCAAATAAAGACATGAAAAAGCATTTGATCGGCTGGTTGTCAAAATTACAGTTAAGTTATCCAAGTTTAGTCAGTTCATTCAAAACTCAAAGTTTAACCAGTTCAAACTGGTTCAATTAAAGGCTCAGAATTGAGGCCTGTTTAGCTATAAAAGTTCATTTCAATTAAGGTTCAGATTACAGTTCAGTACAGTTCGTTATGCCTGGCATATTGTTGAGGCCCATTCACTTAGAAGAAAAAACAACAAAGTGTGAACACTAAAGGATGAAATTTTTCATTCATTAAATAAAGACATAATTATATAGTGAGGCCTGAGGCAATACAAAATGTTCTAACTAATTCAAGCTAGGGGGTGGGGGAGCCTCAGTAGAAGGGGCTTCTATTGATGGGGGCTGAGGCACACCTACATGAGCATTTTCATAATCAACTTCCACTATTTCACCTTCCTCAGTTGGTGTCTGAGGAACTTTCTCTTCAATAAATTCATCCTTCAGCTCAGAAGCATCCAACTTAGGATAAAGCTCTTCGACCCTCCCTATGACCTCGTTGTAGGTAAACCTCCTCCCGTACAAACCGAAGTGTTGATACTCTTCAGTGAGGTGAAAATTGGCAATGTAGTTTCTCACTGCAATTTCATTCACCTCGAGAACGTCAGCTTCGTACTTTTTTACTTCAGAGGCGTACCACCTTATTTGCTCATCCTGAAGTTATTGGAGTCCTTGCACCCAATGAGCTCCACATTCACCTTTTCTAAGGCCTTAGTAGTGACCTTCTGGTGATTATTGGAGGTTTCAACCTTCTTTGTAAGGGTAGCCATCTCACACTGATACTCGTGCACCTTCTTTTTTAGAGCCTCAATTTCAGCTAAAGCAAAAGCTAGCTTGGCCTCGTCTTCAACTTTTTGGGCCCTCAGCTCAGTATCCACCGCCTTCTCCTTTTTCAGCTCTGCCTCAGTGGCATTTAGATTTTCATACGAGGCCCTATTCCTTTGTTGAATATCAGAAAGAACTGTCTGACATCCAAGTGCCACTCCATACGCCCTGGTACTTTGACTCACCAGGGTAGCAGTGAGATCCAGTGCATCGCAAGTCGCCACATAGTTCTGCCACCTCTCGGTCCAGAACTTGTTGAACATTTTCGTAGCATCCCTTACTTCTGGTGGCAACATCTCAACCACAGTTGATGCTATGTTCTCCTCCCTGCCACCAAAGAAGTTCCCTGACTTTCCTGGGGTCCTTTCAACCACTTTCTTGGCCTCGGAGACTAATGGTTATCCTTCTTTGCCTCCTCATTGGCCCTCCGAGTCTGCTCCCCTTTGAAGGCTTTGATGGAAGATTGGAGGAGCTTGGGCTGCTGAGGACCATCTTTTCCAGAATGAGACGAAGTAGTCCTGAAGGTTGCCAAGGCCCCACTAGTATGGGCAAGTTTTCTCTTTTTCTGAGGCTCATCTGCTTTCCTTTTGCCTTTGTTAGAGGCCATCTGAGCCTTCATAGGGGCCTCCTCTCCTGCTCCATTCTCAACAGTATTCTCCTTGCTGAGGCGTTCGAGCATTGCCTTTACTTGTTTCACCCCGGAGGAGGAGGGCTTTAGGGCCTTAGCACCAGTAGTGACAGTGGCCTTCAGAATGTTGGCCATGTTCGGTACTGGATATTCTTTCTTGGCAAATTTATCTACATAGTGTCGAGGGAAAAGTTAGAATTTTCTAGAACAACATGAAAATAAATCATGTACAAGAGCTTCTTACACTTAGACGCCATCAATCCAAAATCCCAGAAGTATTGACTTCTCTCAAGGAGGTGACTAAAGCTTCGGAGCTTCGGAGGACGCTTGTATATATCCTCAATCACATCCCACCCAGCCTTAGCAAGCTCGTACGTGGTACTGGAATCTGCAAATAGATAAATGAAGGAATTAGCACCAATGAACTAAACATAAATCACAAAACTGTAAGACGAGGCACTCACAAGCTTCGTAGTATTGGTTCGGCATAGTACATGCTGGGATGACGTCTCCCTCAACCATCTGCCACATGTCCCAAACCCAGAACCAGGACTCCTTCTATCCCTTTATGGAGGAGGGCAGACCAACTACAAAATGAGAGTGAGACCCCCAATGGGTGATATAGTACTACCCCTTAGAATCGTCTTTTCCCACGACTATAGCATGGAACATGGTTTCAAAGACATGCAGAGGCATGTCTTCACCCAAGGAGACTTCCTTCCAAAGGAAGTAGCCTCCAACCAATTGGCTCCACCTATTGGACAAAACATGTGTGGGAGACAACACGAATGTCCTCAGTACCGCCCTAAAGAAGGGGTGCAGAGGCAGACGCACACCTGCTTTGCGCAAGTATTCACTAAAGACCACGCAGCCTGGCCTCGAAAAATAGGTTTGTTCGTAGAGCTTAGGTACTATGAGTTCTATGTAATGGGGGTATGCAGTCGGTCTCCCTAAAATTCAGCTACTTTGGAAGAAGTTATATGTAACGATCCGGGTCCCACTTAACGGGCGGTCTCGACCCTTAGATCGACGACGTACTGGCCCCACTGTACCAATATGGGTCTTTTCAGTATACTTTGTCCTCACACGCTTCTCGAGAAAACTTTCCAGGGGGTCACCCATCATAAACTCTCTAGAGGTAAGAAAACTTGAGAATATTTGATGAATGTTTCGCAAAGGTAAAATATTGAAATGACAAGATTTTAGCTTTTATATAAGGGAGTGATTCAATCCTGGCAATTGGATCGAGGCCCAATTGATCAGAAGCGTCCAAATTTCAACCGATCCGGCCCGTAGAATTCAAACGGTTATATTTTTAAAGCCTCAGATCAATGCGTGTGTTACACACATGGGCCTCAATGCATTACTGTTTTCTCCAAATCATGCATGCTAATAATTAGCCATCATTATGCATTTAATACAAACGGCTGTACGCGTATTGGGAGTCGTTTCGATGCAGCCAACATACCTTGGAAACATGCGAAACCATCAAATCACATGCACCAATATCCATAGCAATTAATTGAGAATTCAGCTTCGACATTGAGTCCCATAGCCTCTATACTAACTCTCTCCTTCTAGATGCTCCGCTCTAAACGAACTCGCCTCTACTTCAAAAGGATTTCAGCATCGGCCAATTAAATTAGAACTCTCCTTTTAATGTCACCACAAAATTTCAAAATTTTCTAACTTTATTATTAAAGTCCACGCATGACATGAATTTCAGACATGGATTTGGGGGACTATTGTTATGACTCATAAATAGGAGCGCCATGTGGCACCATCTATTTGCAATGAGACCAGCCCAACTGAACCAGGATGTATTTTGCTGTCTTCTGACGTGTCACCGAGGTCCAGTGCTATTACGAGGCTTATTATCCAAGGCCATTGTTGTTAGCCGAGGCCCCGCCACTTTCGAGGTACCATGTACATCCGAGACTCAAATAACTCCAAGGCTCTTGCTGTGACGGTCCACGTGCAAAGATTGAACTCATGATGAATATCTTATTTGAATGAGTGCTTTGACATTTGTAAAAAGTGTATTTGTGTCAAGTCTTATCAATGTAAGAGCATTAAATATTTTGAAAAGTTAGAAAGGTTAATGTGATAGCTATGAATTGATGGGTTGGCCAAGGAGATGAGTAGCCACGTGTAATTTGATCCAAAGATCACCATTTCATTTGTACTACTAT
>CAIGRF010084414.1:0-16778 GCA_903798235.1 Fraxinus ornus
AAATCAAGCCTCATCAACTCCTATGTTTGGGCCCACTCTTCTCTTTCTTCTCACACCGCCATTCTTCTTTCTCTTTTCCTTCTCAACTTCCAGTTCCATAGTCTCATGCTCTACTTCTTAATTTCGAGGAGACCTTTTCTTTCTTGACAACAGCATCTGGTGCAGGGCTACCATCAACCTCATCTAGCTTGCGCTTCTGTCCTTCATCTCCATCAACGTTAAGACGGGAAAAAAATGCATCGTCTTCTTCATTTCTTTCTTCCCAGCGGACGGTGTCCGTGACCTTACCTGGAGAAGCTCTCGCCAGATCCAGCACGGGCGGCCGCGGGGGTTGGCCAGGTGCTGGATCCGCCACTGCTTACATGTCCGATATTTTACCTGTTTACCAGATCCTGTGTTTTGAAATAGATTTTTCGAGATAGTTAGAACTTCATGTTGAGTGTCTGTTAGTGGTACTGTCCTGCAAGTGGTAGGTTCGTTTGGCACTTTGATAGTAGTTTTAGATGGCTGCTTTGTAATTTTTCAAATCCCATTGTTACTTTAACAAACTTCAGTTGAGTGGTTTCTTTCTACTTTCCTTTTTCTTCATACCAGGGCTACTTTGTCATTATAAGTTTTTCATAGTTATGTACTTCGCTGAGGTGGGCATATCCAATTGTTAGTTGTTTGACTCTTTCCTTGGTATGATCTAATTCTGCTTGAAGTCCCAAAATTGTTTTTCCTTTTCATTTACGATTTTGGACAAGGTTTCTCTTTCGGTTACTATCACAACTCTTTCTTCTTCAATGTATTTCATCATTGACGGAAAGGTAACATTTTTTTCTTGTTTAGCTCTCAGATATCTCTTCAAGATTTTTTCATTCTAAACATGCATTGCTTGTTCTAGTTAAATCTGTATTTAGTAGTAGGTTATGACCTGTAGGCGATAGATGTGACGTATGAACATCAGACTGAAGGTTGACAGTTAGAGAGGTCAATATCGTCAGTTTTTTCCTCTCGTCTGAGTGTGACTCATTGTCTCATCTTCACTTCAAGTTATGTTCATAGTTTTTTCGCCCCAAGACTTCTTTGAAGTGTTTGCACACTCAGTCGCAAACACGATTTTGGCTCTTTTCCACAAATAAGGTAGGGTTTTGCCTAGAGTTACTAAAGAACTTCTTTTGGGGTAGCTTAGTTTTTGAGCTTCTTTCTTTTTTATTATTTTTCAAGAATTTCTTAAATTTTCTAGTGAGCATAGTTATCATTCTCACTTTCATCATCTTCTTCCTCTATCTCAACCTTTTTGATTTTAAAGGCTATTCCCAATCCTTTTTTTTTCTTTTTCTTTTATGTGAAGATGTAGCTTATAGATCATCAAGGATCCTACCAATTCTTCGACTTTCATACTTTCTATGTCATTGTTTTCCTCGATAGCGGTTACCTTGGGGTGGAACCTATCCAGCAATGATATGAGGATCTTTTTCATAATTTTGCTTTCTAAGTATTTCTTTCCCAAGGTGTAGGCCGAGTTGGTAGCATCACTTAGTTTGGTGTTGAAGTCTTTAAACTACTCATCATCTCTCATGGTTAGTTGCTCAAATTCAATTGTTAACATTTGTAGTTTAGATGACTTCACACTTGAGGTTCCTTCATAAGCAACTTGTAAATATTCCACGCCTCTTTTGCCACCTTGCATGTAAAGACCAAATGAAATTAATGAGAATCAATAAATGAGAAGATAGCATTCATGGCTTTGGAGTCGCAACTAGCACTATTATAATCAGTGACACCTACTCATTAACCCCTTTTATCTTTCTACATCTTTTTCAATTGTGGTGGGTGTCTTGTATCCATACATGATAGAGTGTCAAGCTTTCTCATCTAAAGATTGGAAATAGACGTGCATTCTTATTTTCCAATATGAAAAATTAGTTCCATCTAAGATAGGAGGTCTAAACGGTGCTCCGTCCGTTACTAGGTTTTATGTAGATCTCACTTTTTAAAAGTGAACCCGCTCTGATTCCATATGTAAAAACTAAAACTAGATAATTAATTAATTTGTCTCAATGATTCATTTCGTTCAGAATATGCCAGTTAGGCAGAACTTTCTACGGGCAGTTTTACGTACAGTTCTGACTGGACAACTTAACAGATTTGTATTCTACAAGATATAATCTATTATAAAATTAAATAAAAATGAACATCAGATATAACCTGGTAAATTCCTAAGGGTAACCTCTACAGGCCCCCATGTCATGGGTAAAATAATCAATTATCAAAGATTAAAAAATACAATATTTCAGTTTAGTAATTTCGTAAAATTAACTTAAACAATCAAAAGTAAATAAATAAAAACTCCCTCATTTTCTTATTTATTTTGACTTGTTGGAGAAGTGGAATCAAACCCTCCAGTCTTGACTTTGTCGCCACTTCATTATTGTATTCGGCTACAACCATCACTTGGATTTCAATTACGGTTGAAGAATACGAGTTTTACTTTGAGATACTTCACTAGAACATTAGCCGATTAGAACTCAACTTAGAATTAATTCATCCCTTAATAATTATCTTTACTTATGTAAAGACTCCTCCAAGGCATGAATATGCCTTACCTAAATAATGAAATTTTGCACCGTAAAAATAATATAGAATATGTTTGATATGTTCAATAATTAAATTAAGGAAAATTTTAATTTTTTAAAATAATCTTTCATTTTTTAAATTATTTGATCAATCAAGAAAGTTCAATAAGTTAAATATATTTCTGCATATATATATAGAATAAGTTTAATATGGTCAATAATTAAATTAAAAAAAATTGATTTGTTAAATTTTTCCTTCTTTTAATTATTTGACCAATCAAATCAATTCAAGATAATAAGTATATGTTCATGTATATGCGACTATTATGTAGGTAAAGATTGCAATTTGTTTAGGATATGAAAACCCTAAAAACCGCAGCCAAGAATCTACTAACTTGTAACACCCACACAATTATAACTGACTGACTTACCTATTTGGACTGCATCATTTGAACAAGTTTTGGCACATGTTTTGATATTTAAAAATCATTCTAATTTAAGCAAGCTAATAAATAAATACCAAGTAAAAATATAAAATATATTTTAATTACATATAATAACCTTGTGTAGGAAAAACAATAATACAACACTAAAAGTTTATGTTGTTAGGTTTTAAGATCATTGTAGTTTTACTTTCTTATTCCTTTTTTTCCCTAAATTTTGTATCTGTATCCAAAGATACATATCACTTAATTTTTTGGGGAATCTCATCCCTAGCTTGGGTTCATTTTAATGGAAATTTGGGGGTAAATGAGTTTTGGAATAGTAATTTTTTGGAAAATATGTGGTTAAAAAATAAGAAAATATTTTTTTTATTTGAGTGTATTATTATTCGATAGAAGAATGTGTAGTTGAAAATGAGTTTTTTTTTTTTTTAAATGAGTTTTAAAAAAAATGGGGGCCAAACAAAGGCTCGGTATAATGTCTCAACTTTTTTCATTTTTCTGAACTTGTTTCAAATTGGTCATTAATAACAATCCGTCACTACGTTTAATGTCCTAGACATATTTTCTTTTATGATTCCTCTTGATTGTAGCTTGCTTTGTTAGTTTATAACGATATAAACTTGTGGGTTTAGCATGAAAGCCGCGCAATTGAAACTCTCACAATCAGATAAATTAACAAATTCGTTAATTTCCATACTTTTCAAGCATAATAATCCTTTAAACCCTCTAATTTTTTATTTTTTTTATTTTTTATTTATTTTTTGACAGAATCGTTACCTAGCAACCAAATTGAAACTTTATTGATGATGCAAATGTCTTTTAGCCAAAATTCAATTGGTAATAATTGAAATATATGGATTTTTTAGCCATTGCTTGAACCTCAATTTTTTCCAAACTCATTTTCAAGCACTCTTCTTAGAAATAATAATAATAATAATAAAATTACATGCAATTTCAAAAATAAAAATAAAAAATATATACATACAATTTAACTAGACATCCTTCAAAAATTTACCTTTTGCAAAAGTTATTCACAATAAATGAGGCTCAAGCTCAAACATGAACTTAACTGATCCTAGGCCGGAATGAGCGGCAAAGATAGAGAAGAAATCATAGTCAGCCCTAGGGAAGGGAAGAATGAATATTGGTGAGTTGGGTAGGTTAGAAATGGACCCCATATCTTATATTTATTGATTGATTGTCCATTTATGCCACTCCAACTAATTGCAATCTACTGTGGTAGATTTTTGATTGAGACTTGAATTTGGTGTCCTTGTTTTAGTATTGTTGAGAAAATGTGACTTTTTGTGTTCACTAATTGTCGGTAATTTGTAAACAACATAAACTTGTATATTCAATCTTTTATCGCATGGTGGTATATATATTTGATGGGCTTTGGAAGATGCGTAGTGTACAATGTGTAATCCATGTTTGGGAAAGATTTTTTTAGAATAAATTTTGTAAAAAGTAAAAAGTATAGTAATAAATTATTTTAGAATAATTTACTTAAAGAATGCATGGTTAAACACAAGTTTGTATGTATATCAATTAATCTATATGTACAGAATATTGTTTCACAGAAATTTTACCAATACACATAAGGGTGGAGCCCACTGTAATTAAAAAAGAAAAAAAAAAAAAACTCCACCCCCCTTCTATTTGTGAGTATCTGTGAACTAACCACGCCACCCCCCTGTGAACCCCCTTCTAGTAGCCAAGCATCTCTCATATGTATATAGTGAAATCTTTTTTTTTTAGAATAAATCTTGTAAAAAGTAATTTACTTAAAGAATGTATGGTTAAAGACAAATTTGTTTGTATATAGTGAAATCCAACAAGTCATCGAACATCTAAAAAATATATCTATCTAATCATAGTATGGACATTTTAAAAATTTGTCTATAGCATAACGTTGTGCAAAAAAAAAGCAGAAAGTGAGAATTATTATCTGATTTGACTTCCACATTGTTGGTATTTGTAAGCAACATAAACTTGTATCAAGCACAATATGTAAAAAAAAAAAAAAAAATGTAAAAATCATTCTAACACTTTTAGTAGAACTAATTTTTCAAGTTTTTTTTACCACCACCACGAAATCAACTGGTTTTCGTAAGCAAAAGTATGGTAATCAGAAAGTTTCATAAATAAGTTATATGATTTAAAATTGATTCAAAAAATATCAATAACCACATTCAAGTTATATTTTGATGCAAAGCAAATGAATCAACAATGAGCAAGTTTTTCATAGCTAATTTCCAAGAAAGAATCAACTTGCTTGCTTTTTTAACAGCCTTTGTGAACCAACAGTTTGAAAACTTGGCACAAGAACAAATAGGATTTTCTGTTAGAAAAATGAACTTCTAATTGAATCCGTATATAATATTTTGTAAAGTTCAATGATAATTTTAATAAGTTGGAAAACAAATTCAAATTCAGTAGTCAATGGGATAATAAGTACAACGTTCAATGAGGGAATCACTGTATTCGACTCTTGCTGCTGAAAAAGAAAAAAGTAATAAGAAGCATTGTCGGCGCCTTGCTGCAATGACAGTGCCCGACGTTGCTTGCTTTGTGATGACAATGGTGTGTCGATGACGACGTGGTAGCGTTGGGAGACGGTGGTGGTGGGCGACAACTGTGGTGGTGCAGTTGTAATTGTGATTTGGGAGGAATGGGTAAAATAATAAATTAGGGTTTGTGGTAGGTTGGTGGGTAGGTAGATAGGTGTTGGGATAGACCTGGTTTTTTAAAGGAAAAACCTTGTACCTTGTTTTTGAAACCATAGGTTGGAAAGTAGGTGTTGAATAATTTTCACATCAATTTAATTGAGGGTTAATTTCATAAATGATCACTGAATTTCAATTCAATTTTCAAATTTGTCAATATTTGCGATCCATTTAGTTATCAAAATTAAATAACGTAAGATAATTGATCACTCCTTCAACGGCATACCTTCCAAATTCTCGTTGGCCCATTGAAGATTGACATCGACTGATGTTCGCTGTATCAATTTCGTGAAATTATAAATCTTCAAAATAAAGCAAAATTCTTAGAAAAAAAACCTCACGATTAGTCAAAAAAAAAAAATTCAAAAACCTAACATAATATTTTTTTCATTAATAAATAGTAAAAAGGTCCAAACGGAACTAAAACACGAAGTAGACACGAAGGAGTCAATCTCTTTAATGGGAGATTAATGGCCGTTAGTTCATACGAAGGTTTACTAGCTACTATACCTAATATGGTATTAATCAAACTAACAAAGTATGGTCAACTTGTGATAAAATAGATCTCAAAGCTACTTTAATAACTAATTGAAGTTTTGCTTGGACTTTAATGACCATTACTGAAATTAATTCATTTACTTGACCATAAAAGCTATCTATACAATAATGGAACATTAAATTTAGTGGTTAGGTTTTAAGATCATTGAAGTTTTACTTTCTTATTCCTTTTTGAACTATGTTATATGTACATCTTTTTTTGTAAATTCACTTTGACAGTCCCCTCATATAGGCGGTGGGGCCCACAATTTTAAAAATCGCTGGCCCCACCCCCATGTGAGGGGGCTGTCAAAATGAATGTACAAAAAGGCCATATGTATATTCAGCATTTTTGTTCCTTTTTTCCCCTAAATTTTGTATGGGTAACAAAGATATAGGTCAGTTAATTTTGAGGGGAAGTTCAGTATAATGTCTCAACTTTTTTCATTTTCTGAACTAGTTTCAAATTGGTCATTAGTAACCATCTGTCTCTACGTTTAATGTCTAGACATATTTTCTTTTACGATTCCTTTGCATTGTAGTTTGCTTTGTGAGTTTATAACGATATAAACTTGTGGGTTTAACATGAAAGTCGTGCAATAGAAACTCACACAATCAGATAAATTAACAAGTTCGTTAATTTCCATACTTTACACGCATGATAATCCTTCAAACCTACACTAAATAAATAAATCGCTGTGACAAAATCGTTACCTAGCAACCAAATTGAAACTTTATTGATGATTTTAGAACCTCTAATGTCTTCTAGCCAAAATTCAATTGGTAATAACTGAAATAAATGGATTTTTTAGTCCCTGCTTGAACCTCTTTAATTTTCCAAACTCATTTTCAAGCACTCTCAACCCCAAAAAAAATAAATAAATGAGGCTCAAAGATGAACTTAATTGATATCCTAGGCCGGAATAAGAGGCGAAGACAGAAGAAATCAAAGTCAGTCCAAGGGAAGGGAAGAGTGGATTGGAATGAATATTGGTGAGTTTGGTAGGTTAGAAATGGACCCCATATCTTATTTTCATCGATTGATTGTCCATTTATGCCACTCCAACTACTTGCAATCTACTGTGGTAGATTTTTGATTGAGACTTGAATTCGGTGTCCTTGTTTTAGTATTGTCGAGGAAATGTGACTTTTTGTGTTCACTAATTGTCGGTGATTTGTAAACAACATATACTCAAATCTTTTATCGTATGGTGTTATATATATATATTTGATGGGCTTTGGAAGCTAAGTAGTGTACAATGTGTAATCCATGTTTGGGAAAGTTTTTTTTAGAATAAATTTTGTAAAAAGTGGTTTTCTTGAAAAATGTATGGATAAAGACAAATTTGTATGTATATAGTGAAATCCAACCAATCATCGAACATCTAAAATATATATCTATCTAATCATAGTATGGACATTTTAAAAATTTGTCTATAGCATAACGTTGTGAAACAAAAAGAGCAAAAAGTGAGAAAATCATTATCTGATTCGACTTCTACATTGTTGGTAATTCGTAAACAACATAAACTTGTATCAAGTTCAATATGTAAAAATCATTAGACCAACACCTTCAGTAGAACTAATTTTTCAAGTTTTTTACCACCACCATTAAATCACTTGGTTTTCATAAGCAAAAGTATGGTAAACAGAAAGTTTCATAAATAAGTTATATGATTTAGAATTGATACAAAAAATATCAATAACCACATTCAAGTTATATTTTGATGCAAAGCAAATGAATCAACAATGAGCAAGTTTGTCATAGCTAATTTCCAAGAAAGAAGCAACTTGCTTGCTTTTTAAACAGTCTATGTGAACCAACAGTCTGAAAACTTGGCACAAGAACAAATAGGATTTTCTGTTAAGAAAATGGACGTCTAATTGAATCGATAGATAGAATATAACATTCTGTAAAGTTCAATGATAATTTTAATAAGTTGGAAAACAAATTAAAATTTAGTAGTCAATGGGATAATAAGTACAAAGTTCAATGAGGGAAACATTGTATTCAACTCTTCCCACCGAAGAAGGTAATAAAATTGCTACTAGTCTAAATTTACGAAAATTTACCCAAATGGCTCGAGTTTATGAATTATCACACCATTTTATTTAATATCCCTTCGTCTGGATTAAGAAATGCAAGTTCAGAATGTGTATTTGAGACTGACAAAGAGGCTAATTTCTATTTTACACCACTAAGCATTCTATTTGAAACTTAACATGGATTAATGTAAAGAGACTTTTCAATGACCAATAAAATACATTTTGTGTACATATTTACAAGGTAATATTAACAAGGGTTATGCTATGTGTACCTAACATGTTACATAATTTTTTGCCCAAATGGACAAGTGGCGGACACCTATGAAGGGGCGCTTGACTGCTCTAAGAAATGCTATCAACACCAAGGATCATCTAGCGAGACGAGATTATTGCTTGCTTTTTAAACAGTCTATCTGAACCAACAGTCTGAAAACTTGGCACAAGAACAAATAGGATTTTCTGTTAAGAAAATGGACATATAATTGAATCGATAGATAGAATATAACATTTTGTAAAGTTCAATGATAATTTTAATAAGTTGGAAAACAAATTAAAATTTAGTAGTCAATGGGATAATAAGTACAAAGTTCAATGAGGGAAACATTGTATTCAACTCTTCCCACCGAAGAAGCTAATAAAATTGCTACTAGTCTAAATTTACGAAAATTTACCCAAATAGCTCGAGTTTATGAATTATCACACCATTTTATTTAATATCCCTTCGTCTGGATTAAGAAATGCAAGTTGAGAATGTGTATTTGAGACTGACAAAGAGGCTAATTTCTATTTTACACCACTAAGCATTCTATTTGAAACTTAAAATGGATTAATGTAAAGAGACTTTTCAATGACCAATAAATACATTGTGTACATATTTACAAGGTAATATTAACAAGGGTTATGCTACGTGTACCTAACATGTTACATAATTTTTGATCGAATTGACAAGTGGCAGCTCCCTATTGGGGGGGGCGGAGCGCTTGGGTCCACAGGTGCCCCCAATAGGGGACCGCCACTTGTCAATTCGATCAAAAATTATGTAACATGTCAGGTACAAATAGATTTGTCCATATTAACAAAGAGGAGGAGAAAGAAAGGCTAAGTACTTCAGAAATATTTGTGAAAGGTTTCTTCCTCTGCACAAGATCTATGAACGACTTTGTAGACCTCAATTAGAAGTTTTGGAAATCGACTTGAGAAATAGTAGTCAAATCCTTCAGGAACCGGTCCTATTATTCCCTGAATTTCCTTTGAAAGTTCCCTGAAGTGGTTCAATTTGTTTCTTATCACGCGCAACAAGTCACGGACGCTATCAAATTTATAACGCCTATAACGGCCGATGTCATTGATAAAGAGGTTGTCCATCTTTTCATCCCATTTACCGCCCAAAGCAACTCTTCCAATACTTTCGAGTGCCTTCAAGAGTTCAGATTCATTCTCCCTGTCTTCTAATTCGACCCGATCACTAGCATCTCGAAGAAATGAGAGTCGCATCTCAGAGTTCCAAAACAAAGGATGTTGTATTACCTCCATGGACTTTGGCCTATAGAATAACAGATCAGTTGATAATAGAATAACATTACAAGTATATTGTCACCACAGTTATACGAGATTGAACAACGTGCTATAAAACAAAGGTTATAGAAAGAATTGCCTCTAAAGTGAAATGCTCTAGTGAAGTATGACAAGAAAGAACATTGGGATATTACCTCAAATCTGGGTTTGGATCTAGGAGTCCAGAGATAAGATCTGTTGCTTCTGGCATATGTTCTATCAAGAAGAGGTCTTTCTCATTATTGATTATATTTATATCACGTACAAAACTTTCCCCAAACGGGTGTTTGCCCCCAGTTATGCAGAAAAAGAGAATACAACCTAAACTGAATAAATCTAGGGCACGTGTTTGACGTTCATGGCGCAATTGTTCTGGTGCTTGCCAACCTGAACTCCCATAACCTGCTTAAAAAAAATAAAAAATAAAATTCGGAGACTAAATACAAGATCAATAACATTCTGCCATCAGACCAATTTCCACAACTAGACAACATGCAGTAGTCAACTTGAGCATATCTACTGCAAAACAATACATGTACTCACCAGTAGCACTTTTGGTTAAAGACGTGTCTCCTGCTAGGCGCTTGCTGATGCCCATATCAGAAAGCTTTGCACATACGGATCTATCCTTTATTACAAGGACGTTTTGAGGCTTCAGATCTCGATGTATAATTCCAAGTTCATGCAAATGTGCTAGTCCACAAACAATATCCCTGTAGCTCATGATAGAGATGATAGTCAATAAGCCACATATAAGAGAAAAAGGATAGCAGTAACAATAACTAGCAGAAAAAAACTTTTGTAACTGCACATTACAATGATTTTTTAGAATGTTAAACTCGACTAACATAAATATGATATGAAGATAGTGTATACAATCTTGAGATACTTGCGTAAAAAATTTGTAATTAAGATTTTGTATGCAGTAAAATTAGTTCAACCATAAATGTCTACCGGGAAACACTGAGTGAATTACACGCAAAATTACGTCAGAAATATTTCCCTGCTATATCCTTCAAGTAAAATGTGACTTGCGTGTATCATGCTTACAGAAGTCATTTTATAACCTAGCCCGAGTTTGTTACCCATTAAAATTTTCATTCTCATTCTTCTACTCATTTCAACCACACATTCTTCAATAAAATAATATTTTTCATCACATCAATAACTTTTCCTTCTTTCTCAACCACACATCATCCATCAATCCATTATTCCAAAATACATTCTTCCAAATGTGGCTCAAACACACCCCTAGTTCAACTTTTAATGATATATTTCATGTCATTTACCACTTCTGGTATAATGCATGGAGAAGTATTACAAATAGAACAAAAAGGATGTCAAGTTTCATGTATTTTCTTTACTTAGTGGGGATTTTTCTTCTTGGGCGAGTGGAAGAGGGACAGATGCATTATGTTTCTAAATTAAACAACTTTTAACAGAAATACATACATATGAACCATAATGGATTGAGAGAATATCAAACAAACCTCATTAATTTTAATAAGCAAGCAGATGGATAGCCATTAGCCTTCCACAGTTCAAGATCCTTGTCATTTCCAAGCACCCACTGCAACTGGATAGTGCAATCACTAGGAGACTCATTATCTTGGTCTCCTATAGGTATCTGATTCTGAGAAGGGGTGTAATATGATATTAAATCATGTAAACTACATGTACACCGTTCCAGAGCAAGGTAGACAAAATCCTGATCATATTCCACTCCATACCATCTGACAATGTTTGGATGATGATCTGATGCAATAAGATTCTGAATCTCTTTTAAAGCCACATCATGATGAGTCTGCACAAGGCGTTTAACAGCCACTAAACGACCATCATAAATTCCTTCAAGTACAATAGTTCCATTGCTTCCCCTTGCAATTTGCTTATCAGTGACCAACAACTTCCCAATCTGACGTCCATTTACAAGACTATTGTAGTTACTTGAATAATTTGGCGAGAAATTTCCTCTAGTTATTTCAGTGTTTTGGAGATCATTTCTGCCCCGCTCATTCTGCTGGTCAGAAATATTGTTCATCTCGTTCTCAACAATAGTGCTATTTTTAATTGTTGCAGTTCTGCGACTTTTCTTCTTTTTGGTTTTTACGACTTGAAACTTATTGTATTCAGCCTGCTCGTACAATTTACCCTGTGCCCTGACCACTGCACATCTTACATAGAAAAAGAAGGCCATGATGAGCGGCACCAATGCAGCATATAAAACGGAAGGCCAGAAATGAGAGCGTTGTAAATTATGGTTGTCTAGGTTATCGTTCATAAGATGATCACCACCTCCAGGCAGACCCTTGATAGTAAATTTTCCAGTTTCAGGTTTGGGCAAAGCCAGCAACACGTGTCTCTCATTATCATGATGAACACCTAAAAACCTATCCACTGGCTCTAAAAGAGGATCATGATCAGCAGCAGGCAAAGAAAGTACTTTGCTTCTTGGAAGAGCATCTGGTAACTTGTCAACCATAAAAAGGGATTCTAGTGAGCTATGGTCACGGATGCGATAGACCACAGGCCTCGTCTGGCAATGCATTGCCAAATTTGTATCAAGCTTATATACTGGATCAAATTTGTCAACCTCAGGTAAAATTCGACCCAGAAAATTCTCAATTCCTTCACATTGGAATGAAGCTTCAACATCAGCAAACTTTAGATGCCAAAGAACTTTCCCGGTCTTCTTGGAGGTATACTTCAGATTATAGTCTATCCTTGTAACATAGAGTGGCTTCTCAATATCCTCCAAGTCTGCGGGACCAGATCCTACCCATTCTTCAATATCCTTTCTAGCTAGAATAGAAGATTCATCGACATCTTGCTCTCCAACTGAGGGAAAATTATCGGTTTTAAATGTACGAACTACTTTTCCAGTTTTGATATCAACAAGAAATACAGCAGTTGTCTTTGATCCTAACATGACACCACCACCAGTTGATACAAATGGAGTGCGCCTTACAAATTCTTCAGCACTTAGATTGAGCCTCTGCGATGGAAAATTACTTCTAACAAGTTATGTAAGAAACCATGAGTAAGATGAGGGTACTTTATGACAAAGTGGATGGAACACTAGAATCTGGAGAAAAAGATGCTTGAAACAGCTCATCCTCATTATCAGAAAATCATGCAATCCGACGAAACATACACAAGATTAAGAGCCTATAAAATGAGACCAACAAAAGCTTTATGGATGGACATACCACTTTATTGAAGCCTTTTGCATGTAAGTAGAGTTCCCAGTCTTTTCCACAATCTATGTAGAAATTATCACCGTCAGCAGAGGAATCAAAGTTTTCACCTTCATCACTGGGGAGTGTCTGATATGAGGAATATATAGATGGGCCCGATGAAAAAGAAGAAACAATTTGTCCCGAACTAGTCTCAACAAAATATACCATGCCATCTGGAGCAGCCACTATTGCAGTATCATGTGTACTGATTTTAAATCCACTAGCATAAGAGGTGATAAGATGACATTTAGCATGTGAGTGAAGAGGACAACCCTATAACGAAACGAACAAATAGCATATAGGAGGAAAAAACGATGATTTCACAAATACGAAAATTATACCCTGCCAACATTTCATCTACTATCCACTCTCCACAACAAGAAAAAGAAAAGGAAAAATAAAAGTGGTTAATTTCCATTTCATATCTCTAAATATGCTTCAATGTGCCCTTCTTCAAGAAATGTCATTAAGCTTAGTTCACTTAATTAAAACTAGGTTTTTCCCTCTCTAACTGTAGGCAACATGTACAATCATTGGAACATTGTTTTATTTTCCACCCATGGTCAGAGTAACAAGACATATGATTATCCCTTTTTATGCTACTATAAAAGCTCACTATCGAGGAAAATTAACATTGTTTATGATGAAAGTCTTTATTTGAACCACCTCGACAACTTCTTCACAGTTTCAGTTGTCCAGCATATAATGACTGCATAACCCACAACGAACACTTCATATCCATAAATGCCAAAATAACATTTTCCCTTTTTGAAAACTCATTCTAAGTAGGAGTTGGCAAAACCCAAACCAACCTAAGTAAACCGCCCGACACGACCCAAACCGACCGATTTGGGTCAGTTTTTTTCTTTTTTTAGGGTGGGTTTTGGGTATTGGGTCGGGTAGTTGGGTCGGGTTATAGGTTAACAATCTAAACCCGATCTAACCCAACCCGACCTGATACATTAAAAAAAAACGACGTTAAATTGAAAAACAAAACACTAAAAGCTAAATCGCCTTCAAGCTCTCCATCCTTCACTCTCAGCGTCGCCTCGAAGCCAAATCTCGCCTGTCAATTTCTCTCAAATCGCCGACAAAGATCTTAATTGGAAATGGGAATAAGAATACAATGTATATACTACTTAGGCAATATGATCCTTCTATTCACTACAAAATTATATTCAATTTGAGGGATTTTGACAATCTTCAAACGATGTCTCGGAACATACTAGTAACTGGGGGAGCAGGGTACATTGGGAGTCACACGGTGCTGCAATTGCTGCTGGGTGGGTATAACGCTGTGGTTGTCGACAATTTGGACAATTTTTCTGAAACTGCCATCAACAGAGTTCGAGAACTCGCTGGTAAACATGTCTCCAACCTCATTTTCCACCAGGTCCTTTTCTGTCATTTGCCTCATGTACTTCTTGCAAAACTTGTTTACGAGTATTGTTTTTTTTGGCACGAGGATTTTATTTTTATCGATTTTGTCAAAAAAAAAATCTCAATTTATCTTGATAGGTGTTTAAACATATTCATTGATTAGTTTGTTTTAAAATATTCTCTCTTCTTGGTTGTGTTGATAATTAACCTGTGGAATTGGATAGCGTGCAAAGATTTGATTTTTTACATTTTTTGAGTTAATTTTACTAGTGTGGACTAAAGAGTTTGATATGAGAAGTGGGATATTCGGGGATTTTTGTTGCCTTACATGCTTTTGATCTCATCCTCAGTTGCTGATTTGTTGATTTTAATTTGACTGCAAATGGACCTTCGGGATAAGTCAGCACTTGACAAGCTTTTTGCTTCTCAAACGTAAGTACTTGCGGCATCATTCTGATTATTTGTTTGAACCTCAGTTTTTATTAATTAATTTTAGCTCTCATTTTTATTGTTTATTTTCTTTAAGTGGATAAAATAAAAACTTTAGTCCTCAAGGTTTATTGTTTAAATTTTTATCATGTTTTCTTCTATTTGTAATATACTTGTGCTCTTTAAGGGGATAATGGTAAGGTATTTGCCATCCAAACTGCAAGTTAAGAATGCTTTTATTTTTTAAATTTTGTCAACTAAGCATGACTCAGTGTCTTAGTATTGATTTTTTTTATTTTTTTTTCGTGTGTCGTTCCAAGCTTTCATTTAACTTTCTGCAACTGTATCATGTAATGTTCAAGTTCATAGCACAATATCTTAAAATTGAATGGCTATGTCGATGGTTTTTCAGGTGGCAGGTCCGATACCTGGTTGTTTAACGATCTTCATTTACTTTATTTCTCAGAAGCAAGCATTGTTTATTTCTCTCGTGTTAGTGTTTAGTGCAGGCAGATTGGAATTCTTTGGTTAGCTGCATGTTACTGTAGATTAGCTTCTTCTTAGGTGACAGGAGAAAAGCCTCGAAACATAAAATTATCTCATATCACAATCTTATTTATAAAACACTGGAAATGTCACGAAATGCTTCTTTTTCTGTTTTGTAACATAAATGTCACAAAATTTGTATAACCAAACCGACCAACGCAACCCGACCGATACTTGATTGGGTTGGGTTGGGTTGGGTATCAACTTTTACACAGGTTGAGTTAAATTTTGATCAAATCGATCACGTTGGATTGGATTTAGGTTAAGGTAAAAACCGACCCGACCGGACCCATGCCCACCCCTAATTCTAAGTACACACAATTTGAATTTCAACACAACCCAGAGACATGGAAAAATCCAGTTTCTAGTTCTCGAATTTTGTTACTGACAAGCTGACACAGAAACAAGCATTATCAATAGCCTCTATAGCCTCTACTGAATATCTCAATTACTCTTGATCAGGCCAAAAAATAAAAAACCACTCTAATATGTTCCACAAAAATCAGCTTAAATTATAGGTATAAATACAGCTACCAATTGTGCATTTTTAATATTAAATTTAGAATTTTAAATATCTTTAAAAATTAATTGAATCTTCACAAAATTATTAAATAACATGGAAAAATTGGAAACTAAATGACAGGACTTACGGTGTAGGCGGAGGATTGGTAGGTAGACCTTCGGAACCACTGAGAATCTCAGGATCTGGATCAGGGTTATCGGGGCTTGATTTAACCCCCAATACAAAAGCTAAAATTAGGAAGGTGACAAATAGAAATGCAATCAATAGGCCTCCGCCTCTCATCTGAAGATTTAAACTGATTTCGTCTATCAGGTTGAAAAGAATGCACTGATCCAAAAGAAATCCGTTGCCAATTTTGTAATGATAAATGGACTTTCTGCAATTTAATATTGTGAATAAAAATCGATTCTTTCTAGGGTTTTCCAATTGTGGGAATTATGCGGAGGTAGACTTCGTGAGCCGCGTTGAATTGAAGGATCAGGATTATGTTTTCCACATGTATTAATGGACGATGTTCCACGACTTCGCGTTAAAACTTGCTCTGAAGAACGACTTTACTACTCTGGTCTTTATAATGCTAGAACTGCAGAAGATTTTTGCCAAAAAATCACCAGAAGGATTTAGAATGTTTATATTGCGCTTAATGAAATAAATTGTAGAATACGTCCTATAACTTCTACTTGTTAGTTTATTGAGGGTTATTTCTTACAATTCTTTCGTTTGAACCGTAGGTTATTAGAAATGATTCCAGGTATCTTAGTTTTATTTCTATTTCTCGACGAATTAAATAT
>CAIGRF010084426.1:2795-13429 GCA_903798235.1 Fraxinus ornus
ACTTTTTTAACAATTTTAACAATTTTTGTGTTTTTGTAACTTTTTTGAGTGTTGTTACTTTTTTCTGAATTTTTTTTCATTTTTTATTGTTTGTTACTTTTTAAAAATTTTTATTACTTTTTTGAATAACAAATATAGGTTTTGATCGGTTTTTTGTCACTTTTTTTAAGTATTTGTCACTTTTTTGAGTTTGTGTCACTTTTTGAGTGTCTGTGTCACTTTTTTTTAGTTTGTCACTTTTTTGGAAAAAGTAAAAAAGTGACAATTTTTATATAAAAGTGACATTGTGTCACTTTTTTCATTTTACACAGTATTTTTTACTTGCTAAAAACTTTTCACATGATTTTTCAAAACACTCCTAATTTTAAGGGTATTTTTGTAAGTATCCTTTTTTTTTAAAGCCAAAACCAACATGGCCATCACCAATTTATTTAAAAAACTTGCTTATCTGAGTCAAATCTTGGCCTTTAGGCCTTGGTTGACAAAAGCGACGTTAATTGGAAGCTTTTCCACTTAATTGACTATCGTTGGAATTTTTCTCCACTTTAGAATGGAAAGTCCAAAATAGCCAAAGGTAATTTCTTCCCTCAGTAAATTTCCTTTTTGTGGACCTTTGGAGCAAAATTATGTCAAATAATTCATCAATGATCAAGTTTTCCTATAAATTGACGTTCTCCCGTTCTTTTTGTTGTACACGATAAAGAAGTTTTGAGAGAAAAAGTATAGGTTTCACATCTAAGGTTATTTATTTATTTTTATCTTGTCGTCTTCACGTTCTTTACAAAATACTCTTACGACGTTTGAAAGTTTGGGTAAACGAGAAATAGTACATAATTGTTGTTGGGTTTTTTGATACCCAGTAAATCCAGGAGATGATGTAAAACCGATATTGGATAATTATTATATCGACACCTAGGATTGATGATCCGACCCTAAAACTATTTGGGGCCATTGGAAGCAGTCTAATTAATTAGAGTTACTCATGACCCAATTTCTCACTTAATGGATGGCTCTTTTGGCCCACTCTTTGTTCTCTTGTTGGGCTGGCCCAGCACTATGCCCTAAAGTGATCATATATATTCTCTTGGTCTTGGTTTGGTCAAATGGGAAGTGTACTTTACCTTGCAAATTGAGAGAAAATTCGGTTGCTTCATTGTTGCTTTGTGCTTTCGGTTTTGAAGTTTGTCTTGTAATCTTCTCGTGGTTCTTTAGCCTTTGTGGCTGCAAACACCTTCCCTTTCGTGTCCTAAGTGGGCAAATCGATAGCATCCAAAGAGAGGAGTGGTTTGAAGGTTAGGGGTCGTTTTCTTGGGTGTCGATTGATTAGTTGGAGACTGAGCCCGATTTTGGTGTGATTGGAGCTTCAAAACTCAACAAATGGTATCCGAGCAAGTTGGTGGAGGATTGAGCTCCAAAAGCTGATAAAAAATCTACCAGAACGGAGCAAAATTGAAGTAGAAGTAATCTGTCCAGATTTTGTGCAAAAAATCGGACCTACAATATGATTTTCCGGCCAAACCAGTGGCCGATTGGTGAAACGGAGACCACTGGCGTGACGTGAATACCGAGGTGGTGTTGGGTGGTTGGCACGTGAGGACAACGACGACGCTTAGAGTCCATGTGCAGGGATGGTAGCGGCACGTGGAGAGGATTCTGGCGGAGACTTCTTCAGACAGAATGTCCGGAGACAATATGGACCCTGCGGTGTTGTCGAATTTCAATTTCGGGCAATACGGTGAAAGTTGGGCGATTTTTCCCTTGAACGCTTGGTTGCCGAGTGTCGTTTCATGTTTTCATGGTTGGTGGAGACTTTAGGACGAAGGTGACGGTCCTAAAGTGGTGAATTAACATCTCTCGATATTTACGGTCCTTCAGACGTGGTCCGCTCGGTATGGTGTTCTTTACCTTTTATTATTGTATTTAAAATTATTGTGTAGGATAATTTATTTTTCACATTATAAGTCATCGTGTGGGGTGACATTAGGTTTGGGGTTACCGTGAAGGGGTAACCATTGCCTGTTGCTAGACCTAGGAATTACTTGTTAATCATTTGCCTTAAATTTTTTGTGAATTTGTTGCCAACTTTCTACATTGTTAGGATTGCATGTGGCTTTAGGAAAGTTTGTTTGACTATTCTGTGTGAATTATGTCTCACTTTGCTTGTGTTCATTATTTGGTATTGAAGACATATGTAGATCTAAGGCAAGTGCGAAAAATAAGACTTATTTTAACCGTGGTAAATTTTGGACATGGTCGAATAGAATTGTCCTAGGAATGATAATAAAAGGAAATAAGAGGAGAGTGGTAAGGCGATTTCTGTCTTTGGGTCCAGTGATAACATGTGTGAGGTTTATTAAGGGTAACCCTAGTTACTGCATGTGCATCCGTGTGTAATCCTTTCTGCATGTGTGCGATTGCTTAATTCGGTTGTATGATTATATATTACATTTTAATGTGTTTGATATGTGCATTGACATAAATTGTAGTGGTCTTATTACTTTGTGTAATTGTTTGCATGCATATTGGGTTGAGATCTATGGCGTACTCTATTTTGCTTTGTGAGTGGTGTGAGAGAGTGTGGTAGTGAGAAGTAAGAGGGGCAACCATTTTCTTCTTCATCTTTGTGAGCCTGTGTGGTTTGTGAGATTATTAAAGGCAGACCGTGAGGGTTATCTTTGTTCTCTGTGTGAGCCTCTTTTGTGAGTGTAGTGAAGTAATCAACTTTTTCTTCTATTCTCTTTGTGAGTTTCATTCTCACCCTTCCCATTATGGGATAAATTCTTTGTAGATTTTTTGAGCATTGGTGTTGGAGTAACCTTGTGGTGTGTGGGTCAATTTTAAATTGAGCCCTAACCTTTATGGTCGCGAAATGTGTTGATTTGCCATAGTAGGTTTGAGATGCATTAGCAGTGTGAGGATGTCTATTGGTAAGTTGGAGTAGATGCCTAGGGATACATTGGTGGTTTGTATCGGGGATATGGAGTGTGACTTTTGGATTACGAGTGGAGAGGTGATCAAATGTTGGAATCATTTATCGATAAGAGACCCTGATCAGGTGAAGTGCGAGAGAAACATTTCTGTCACTTCTATTAGGGGGAGGCCCATTATCCACTTAGGTTGGGAGAAGTGATGTGGTGATAGAGGATTATCTTGAGAACTTAGGATCTATAGAGATTTACCAGTTAGATATGGGTTGAGTGATTAGTCTAATGAGTACGGTGATCATGATGTGAGATATGTGTTCTCGAGGAGTGAGTAACACGGAATGAGATATGATAAGTGTGGTAAAATCTTTTTTGTGAGGTCATTTATGTATTTGTTGCGTATGTGTTGGCATGTTGATTAACTTGGTGTTAATCTGTTGTTCTGTGTGAATATATTTGAAAAGATCTATGTGTTATCCTATATGATATCTCCATCGCATATTTATTTGCTCTTGATTGATTGCCGTGATTATCTGCTTCTACTTGGATGTTCTTGATCTTAGCCCTGGTGAGTACATGGAGCATGTATGATATGTGTTTCGAGCCCGAAACATGAGGTAATGTCTGTGATACCAATTTTATTGGTTACCTTGATTATGCATGTTTTGTATTCTGTTTGCTTATAAATTTATCGGGAATCAAGGTGGAGCTTTGTTGGATTTTTTGATACCCAATAAATTCGGGCGATGATATAAAATCGATGTTGGATAATTATTATATCGATACTTAAGATTGACGACCCGGCCCTAAAATTAAAGTTGCTCATGGCCTGGTTCCTCACTTAATGGATGGCTCGTTTGGCCCACTCTTTGTCCCTTTGTTGGGCCGGCCCATCACTATGCCCTAAAGTGATTTTATATATTCTCTTAGTCTTGGTTTGGTCAAATGAAAATTGTGCTTTGCCTTGCAAATTGAGAGAAAATTCGGCCGCTTCATTGTTTGTGCTTCCGGTTTTGAAGTTTATCTTGTTATCTTCTCATTGTTCTTTAGCCTTTGTGGTTGCAAACACCTTCCCCTTTCGTGTCCTAAGTGGGCAAACCGATAGAAACCAAAGAGAGGAGTGGTTTGAAGGTTAGGGTCGTTTTCTTGGGTGTCGATTGATTGGTTGAAGACCAAACCCGATTTTGGTGTGATTGGAGCCCCTAAATTCAACAATTGTAACAAATTGTTATATGATGATTTTTTAACATTTGAGAGTCTGTATATTTATGCATTGTTTTTATCCATTTATTATATATTTTTCATCTTAATATTTCTCCGAAAATGAATCTATGAGGGAATTAAGGAACATGTATCAGATTTCAGATCCCAACACATATGAAGTACTTTTCTTTTAAACAGAAAACAGGAATTTTATTAAAAAGGCCTCACATGTGGCGGAGGAAAATCAATATTACAAGAAACAACTTCAAATCGAAACACATCATCCCCTAAGGTAAGGCAATTCCAAACTATCCGTGTACAAAATTTCTCGAAGTAAAGTCGGAACCTCGTTACAAAAAAAACAGGTCAGTAGATGAACCTCCACACCCATTTTTTGCAAGAAAATCAGCCGCCGTATTTGCTTCCCATAACACATGATGAACCTGGACATTAAGCTTATGGATCAATTCCATAGTTTTCTCCCAAAATTCTCAAAGCCACCACACAGTATAGGCGCCTCTATTAATCCAGTGTACCACAGTTTTAGAGTATGTTTCAACAACTAAATTTGTAATACCAAGATCCCTACACATGGGCAGACCATCAAGCAGTGCACGGGTCTCAGCCTCCATATTTGTGCAATTACCGTAATGGCGAGAATAACCAGCCAGACAAGTTCCCTTACTGTCGCGAAGAAGACCCCCTCCGCCGGCTGGACCTGGGTTTCCCTTAGAAGCACCATCAATATTTAATTTTAGCTATCCACACTCCATTTTTTCCAACTAATCAGCTTCACCTTAACTTGTTTAACTTCGTTAATTGGGCAGTTTAAGGAACGCAAGCATTGGATATCACGGTAAGACATTTTTTTGGCATTGGAGATCAAACCAACGATTTGAGATAGAGTTGATTTTATTTACCAGACTGCTTTCTGCTAAGAGACAGGATGTCCTTCCATCCGAGCGGCACATCTAATTTTCCACAACTCCCATGTGATAATACTGGGTGCAATGTCGCGAAGAACGCTCACCTGTGAAGATCTAGAGGCCTTTTTCCCTCATAAGTTCATCATAGCCTTCCAAGTATTAACAGTCGGGAGAACTATGTTGAAATGGGTTGCAAAATGTGACCAAACTTTGGTTGCTACTTCTCCATTGCACAGAACATGGTTAACTTTTCCATCGAGGGGTGAGCACATCAATTACACTTTGAGGCCAGAGGAATCCCAATACTTTGGACCACTTCATCAACTGGTAGACAATTTAGTCGAGCTCTCCAGGATACAAATGAGATGCGTCGAGGTACATGGTGTTGCCATAGCCAGGACTTCCAAAGGTAGAGCACTCCCAAGCAGATTTGGTGGAAAAAGAGCCGTCCTTACTGGCATCCATACATATTGATCACGTTCTGTATATAATTTGAAGTGCACACCTTCCACAATAATAGCTTGAGATTCACCCATTAACTCCTAAAGCCGACTCCCATTCAACTTACCATTGGTCATTAGCAAGTCCTTTATCTGTAATAGTGGTTCCTTAACTTCAAATCCAGCATCGGCCAGACTTTGGGAACTTGTCCAGTTGTCAAACCAAAAACTTGACGATATATCTTGAACATGGCAAAATGTATTTTGCAACACAGTATGCAATGTCGCAACCACCCCTTTCCAAAATCGAGGTTGTGTGGGAGAAATTTTCAGTAAAGCAGCCAGTTTATTTTTCATATATTTTGCTCGAAAGAATTCCGCCCAAAAGGAATTTCCACTTAGCAACTTTCATGCGAACCTCATAAACAGTGCTTGTTGAACTTCGCTAAAGTCCCGAATGCCTAAGCTACCCTCCTCCTCTGGAAAGCAGATTTTTCTCTAAGAGACCTACTTCCTTCTTTTAGATCCATCAGTTGCATTCCAAAGAAAATTAGAAAAAATACGGTTCAACTCATAATGAACTCCCTTAAGCATATTGAATACCGATAGTATATGAATTGGTATGCTACTAAGGACATGTTTGATTAAGGTGAGTTTGCCTCCATAAGAAAGAAGTCTGCCCTTCCAACCAGCTAGTTTCTTCTGGATCTTAACCATCATAGGTTCAAACATACCCTTCAATAATCTTCCTGTTTAGAGAGGAATACCCAGATATGTACAAGATAAGGCCCCTTCTTTAAATCTTGAGGCAGCCAACAATCTTCTTTTGCGAGTAACCGTGGTATGCTTGGAAAAATACATCAAAGATTTTATAGGACTCACCTGTTGACCCGATATCAATTCATACTTTTTTATAGTTTCCCATTGAGCATGATTGAGTAATATGGGGAGGAAATACAGTTAAACACCAGATTTCTCCAATGCTCAGAAAATCCAAACCTCCTTAAACTCTCAAGAAGAAATTGCCAATTAAATCTGTCATAAGCTTTGGCCATATCTATCTTCAATAAGGTATTTCCTCATCTCACCTTCTTATGAATACTCTGCACCATTTCCTGAGCAATAGAAATGTTATCAAAGATGCTACTGCCTTGAATGAAAGCTGTCTGCTCTAAACATATAATTTTGTCAAGCAGAGGAGATAGCCTAGCAACCATAATTTTGGACAGGATCTTATACACCACCGAGCATAGGCTAATAGGTCTGAACTTTGCGAAACTATTAGGAGATCCTACCTTAGGAATGAGGACAATATTAGTTGTCCCCAATGAACAAGTTAGAGGGCATCCTTTAAAAAATTCTTTGGCCACGGCTAAGAGATCAAACTGGATGAACTCCTAAGCAGTAATAAAGAAGCTAGCACTAAAACCATCAGGTCCCGGGCTACTATCTTTGGGAATAGACCAAAAGGCTGCTTTAACCTCCTCCAAACTAGGTGGTTTGCATAACGCTCTATTATCCTCCTCCATAATGACTGGCTGTAGAAGATTAAGGTTGTTAGCATCCATAGAAATAGGCCAAATTGAGAAAATACCTTGAAAAAAACTATATAACCCCCCTCATGAATATCATCAGATGAGTTCAACTCCCTGCCATCTTCAAGCACCATACGGTCGACTACTTGGCTTTTATTTTTATTTTTCACCGAGGCATGAAAACATTTGGTATTCCAATCATCCTCTTTAAGCCATTTAATACGTGATTTCTGGCTCCATAAAGATTCCTCCCTTTCGAGCCAAACAACAAATTGATTTCGGCATTGCAAAAGTTGATTTTCAATCTCCATTGAGAAATTATCCATCAAATCTTTTTCCAGTAAAATCAATTTATTTTCAAAAGTTCCTATCTCCTGTTTCACCTTACCAAACACTTCAATATTCCAATTTTTTAATAGTATTTTCAGGTTCCGTAATTTATGTCCAAGACAGACCATAGGAGATCCCATCATATCCATTTCCCAGACACGTTTAACCATAGGCAGAAATTCTTGATGAGTGCACCACGTGCTCAGGAATCGAAAAGGTCTGGGGCCTATCATAGTCAATTGATCCCTGCACCGTAAAGCCATCGGGCAATGGTCCGAAGATGTGCGTTCCAGGTAAGAAAGTGCAGTTGAAGGAAATTGATTTTCCAGAATACGATCTAGGTGAGCCCATATACATCGTGTGCCCTGATACCCGTTACATGAGGATAATTTCGGGCCATCAAAAGGAATATCCATCAATCCCGAGTCATGAATAAATTCATTAAATTCCCGAATGGCCATAGAAGATGAGGCCAAACCACCTAATTTTTCATCGTTGGATTGAACTGTGTTGAAGTCGCCACCAACAACCCATCCAGCATCACCAACATCTAAGCTTTTCAACTGATCCCATAATTCCCGTCTGCGTCTCTGACAACAGTTGGTATAAATAAAAGAAAAAAACACCCGAATACAACCCATCAAAATCCAGCCGGAGATCTGTTGGTCCTAGTTATTGCTCACTGAAACAGTTAAATCATTGCTCCAAAAAATCCAAATTTTCCCCATATCTTGACATTAGACACATAATGTGGAAATTTTAAACGACGAGCCCAAAAACCAATCCGATCGACAGAAACAAAAGGCTCAAGGACTATATTATTTTTTCAGCCCCATTAATCTGCTTTTAGAGGAAACCACTCCCCTTGCGTTCCAAACAATAATATTCATAATTAATAGGCTTTTGTTGGACCTGGTGGTGATCCTTAAGTTCACTTTTTTCCGACCCTTTCCACTTCCTCTTTTAAATGGTGCTGACCTAAAATGATCAGTGTCATAATTCATAATCTCCAATTCAAGTAATTTCGTTTCATACTCCCCTTCAAATGCAACCCGAACCTCCAGTGCTGTATTCTCAGTGTGCATACAATCCACATCTGGCAAGGTCTGGGGGAGAGGCTCTCTCCTGAGTACTAGATCTGCAATATTATCCATGACATCCATAACAATCATTTCTTGGACGGCGTCAACATCCCCCTCTACAATAGCTTTCTCCATGTTACTTTCGTTAGTTCTTATATTAAAATCCATTGTGCCACTATTCATCTAGTTGTCATGTACAATACATTCACTAGTACATGTGTTGGTTTCCTTTCTGCCTTCAATTGTATTCTCCGTTGGAGAGGTTTCTTCCACATTATCTAATATGGTAGCAATACTACCATCGTTGCGTCCAAACAAAGTAGCGTCTGAAGGGATCAAGGTATTTAGCTGCAAGATCCTTTTTCTGTTTTTCTGCAATTTTGGTGTCCCGTTTCACTTTTTCCGTCTCCATTGGCCGTTCCGTCGACACACCTTTGTTGTCTTTTTTTTTTTCTCCAAATCTTTGTAGGCTGAGTATTTTCAGAGAATTTAATTTCACCAGTCCCCTTCTTCTTCTTCTTGCAAACTTTCTCTAAATGGCCCATAGTATTGCAGAACTTACAGTATGCTGGGATTTTTTCATAGATGACTTCTTGATATCGACTGGACAGATGAAAATGGACGCCCAACTAAAACGATTCCACCAAGGTTTTGGAGACGTCGACCTCTACGTAGATGCGGACCCCATCTGTGCGGGACGCACATGACATGAAATTATTCTTCTTCAAGAAACGTCCAAAAGCCCATGTGATAATACGCAGCATAGACTCGTGATAACAATAGGATGATAAACCAAGAAGAAAGACCCATACCGAGATCAATGAGGATTCACTGTCTTCATCAAAATCTGGAGACCATATCGTCAGTCTGTAAGGTGTGCCCTCAATATCATATGATTCTCTAGCACACGCAATGTCAAAATCTTCTTCTGAAGAAAATCGGACAAAAATATTACGTGGCCATTACATGTTGCTCACTGAATAGAAACCTTTTATTCCCCACCGTGCCTTGATGAATATCCGGATCTGGTCCAGTGATGGTCTTCTTCTCAAAAATTCCAAAACAACATAATAACGGAAAGGGGAAACAGCTTGTTCCAGTTCAGATTTTGAAAAGTGAAACCAAAGTGCTCCTTCGTTTTCCATAGGCTGCCTCATCTCGAACTTCATCTCCGGGATTGGTTGTGGACAAGCCTGAACCATGAAGGCATGGTTGCACTTCCACCCTGCCGCCATGAGGGGCGGCCAAGAGGAGGTGCCCTCGCCATCCTTTAGTGCGACGCTGCTATGGTTGTTATTTTTGGAGAGAATATTTTCCGTCAAGCAAATTTTCACAGTTGAGCTTGCCACACATATGGAGTACTAATCAAACATATTGAAAAATATACTTTGCGTCTTAAGTTTCTTCAAAATAGTACTTTTGGCTTCTCGTTAGGGACGGATTCAGCACCCAACGAGCCGGCGTAACCGCCCGTGTTGGATTCGTCTGGAAAAAAAATTAATTAAGGTTTATGAAAACTAATTATATATAAATATTATTGTACAATCTTTATATAAATGGTGTGTAGATCATTTGAAAAAGAAGCTGCTTTTTCACATGGTATCTCATTCTCTTTTATATGTTGATTGAAATTTTTTATTATTATTTAATTAAATATTAATAAACAATTTTATTATTGCGGCCATCAGTGACCGCGCTAGCTGACTTAATATCCTGAATCCGCCACTGCTCCTCGTGTTTCAAAATTAACTTTTCTGATCCATTCGACCTTAGGCGATGTTGAGCATCATGATTTAGTTTCTGTATTTAGCAAGAGACCCTTAGTTGCACAGATATTCCGAGTAACTCCCATGTCAACTCACCAGTTTTTAGCATTCGAGGTTTTTCTATGCACCCTTGTTTTCGTTACAGTTTTTTGTACTATGTTAACACTTGTAGCGTTTGCAGTAGTTCCCATCGAACCATTGGCCTAGTCTTTGGACATCCTGGGATGCTTCACTTTGTCATTTTTTTATTTCTTTAAGCTAAAATTATTGATATCACCTAAAAAAAGAATATATCTTAATAAAAGAATATATAGTTAAAATATTAAGTTATAATAATAATTTTTGTTGACCTCGAAAAATGGATTTCACGTGGCCAACAGAGGAGTGTCTTCAAGTCATTTCCACCCTGCACACGTGGCAGAACGTCA
>CAIGRF010084442.1:0-17882 GCA_903798235.1 Fraxinus ornus
AGCCTTTAGTGCCTGTTTGGTTAGGCTATTAATCAGATTAAAATTGATAATATGACCGTTGATGGGTCACACTCGTCTAAAAAAAGTCAACAATAAAGACTAATTTTTCAATTTTTATATGATTTTAATCTCTACCAAACCCCCTCTAACATAAGAAATATTAGATGTTGATTTCATGCTAGACAAGTAGAGTTGGGGTTCACAACTTAATATTAGAGCAAAAACTTGTGTTCTTGGAGACTTTGAAAGAGGATACTAAGATCGTGTTTGGTTTTGATAAAAATTAGTTAATAAATTTTGATAAAATATTTAATTGAAAAAGTTGTGGAGCCCATAAAATATGTGGTTAAAAATGAGTTGAACAATAATGAATTAAGTAATAGGTGCCAAACATGGGTTGAAGCCTTATGCATCATTATCTTAAATGTCCAATAAGTTTTCAATTTTCAAGCTACACAATAACCGACGCTCGACCGCCGATTGAGGTGAGTGATGAGAGAATTACGATTAAGAATTATTGTGGTTGCCTGTGTATTTTGTTTCCTCTCTTAAACAGTCATGTACATATGCTTCGAGAAATAATCGAGAGCAATGTAAATATTTAAGTTCTTTTATTTATCAATTATGTAATATTGAGTAATTAGTATAATTTCTCAGATATAATCCTTATTCAGAAAGTCATAAATTTTCAGATCTATCTATTTATTTGTCCAAGAAAAGCATGGTTTCTTTAGTATTACAATCTCTTTTATTGTCTGCAAGCATATTTTACGTGTTATGCATTAATTTAAGGATGGCTACGGGACGAGTCGGGGATGGGACAATCTTTCCCCGCCCCATACCCGTCCCTATACCCGTTTAAGGCAAGGCGGGGAGGGCCGAAGCCCCTGTCCCGTTTATTACAATTCAACTTTTAATATAGGTATTTGATTATGATATTCTCATAGTATAATAAATATAAAATTCTTAGAAATGAAATAAAAGATAGATCCAAAGTATTTTACCATGTTATATAATTACATTACCCATAAAACCAAAAATAATTTAAAGATTTAAATACAAGATAAAAATTATACATTTGGATAAATTACAAGATAGGGCGCAAACAAACATCACATAATGCAACATTTCATGTTGTATATCTACAAATCATCTTCTAGAATGTCTATATCAGGCTCCTTAAAAATTGATGACTGTAAAAGTGATTATTAGTTAAACAAACGATGTAATTAACTATTCATATGCAAGTCCATTTAAAGAAAAATTAATTTACATCATCTTCAATATCAATGTCACTCAACTGCGTACTACAGCATCCAAAGTACGATGTAGGTGGTGAATGTTCTAACAACGAATAAAATTAGTTACTAGTAAAGAAATAATAGAAATAACGATTATGAAAATCAAAGGAAATTGTATTTCTCGTATCATGAATGTCAACCCATGACCAATCTCTAGCACACATCAAAACCTCCAAAGTGTTTGGATGAAGCATATTTCTGTGTGGACTAACAAATTTACCACTAGTACTGAATGCAAACTCTGACGCCATTATGGATACTGGAATAGCTAAAACGTCTCTTGCAACTTTTTGCAAAGAATGATACTTTGTTAAATTTGCATTCCACCATGCCAATATGTCAAAAACATTAGATTTAGGTAATAGAGTCTCGTCCAAGAAAATATCAAGATCTGACTTCGTATTATCTGTACTAGTGGTATTATAAACAAATAAATCAAATTGCGCCAACCTATCTTCTTTACTTATAGAAGCAAATGCCTCGGTTTGGTTTGAAGATTGACTCACGTTCCAACTTGATCAATGTCTTGTTTCATACTCATTTAGCAACTTGTGACAAAATTTCATAATCTTTTTAATCTCAAGATCCAAAACTTCATTTCCATAAATCATTGGAAAATAATATTCGACCAATTTCATTTTAAATATTGGATCAACATACTAGCCACTGCCAAAATTCCACGAATCTCGCTCCAATATTTTTCAAACTTGTCAATCATACTTGAATCTATCATTTTGACTTCCTCATAAGGCGATTTCATCCAATTGTAAATTGATAACTTTATCTCATAAATATTAGAAAAATGAAGATATGATATTGGGTACTTAGTCCCGAAAATATGTCAGTCGCTTCAAAAAATACCTCCAACTTTTCACATATCTCTTTTGCCAATTTTCAATCTTCATCACTAGGCAAACATCTATATTGAGACTCACGTTGCTTTAGTCGAGGAAAAACATGCCTATATTGTAAAGTACTATGAAGCATTAGGTACGTAGAGTTCTACCTAGTTTTGCAATCAAGTGCTAACTTTTTGGAACAAGATATTTTTAATTGATGTGCAGAACTCTCAAATTTTTCTACTCTTTTTTGGAGTTGTTGTCCAATATGCAAAGCTGTTACAAATTTTCTCAATATCTAGTTAATGATCTCCAAACCATCTTTAACTATCAAATTCAATATGTGCACGCAACAACGCATATGGAAAAATTCACCATTTAACAAAAGTGAACTACTAGAAAGCATATCTAAGAGAACGTTGATTGTGGCATCATTTGTAGTACAATTATCGACGGTCAAAGTAGACAACTTATGATCGATATTCCAGTCCAATAAACAGTCCATCAATGATGTACTCAGTGCCTTGGACGTGTGTGGACACGACACATATATGAACCTATGTTTAAAATAAAAACAACATAATTACGACAAAAATAACTTTAAATAGTACATTAAAATAAGTTAATTAATTTATACAAGATCAAAGTACCTCATAATACGACTTTAAAGTTTCCAAGCTTGATCTATAAAATGCGCAGTGATGGCCATGAATCATTTCTTCTGATTAGAAGTCCACATGTTTGTAGTGATTGCAATTTTGTCATTGTTCTTCTCCAAAAGCTCATCACTTTCAATTTCTCATAATAATAAATTTTCAAAATATCATTCTTTATAGTGTTACGAGAAACATTCTTAAACAATGGTTGCAAAGTATCCGTGAATCTTCTAAATCCAATGTGTTTAACCATTGAAAGTGAATACTCATACAAGATTATCATACTTCCAAATTCCCTTCGAGCATTGTCTTGATCAAAGGAGTAAGTACCCAATGAAGCCCTCCCACAAGCTCCCTTTACTGGATTCAATATTATTTGCTTAATGTCTTTTTTATTTTAGCTTGGAAATCTTTTTATATGATCATGCAAATGTTTTGTCTCATTCTTACTTTTAGCCCCTAATTTTCTATCACAATAGTTACAAATTGCCTTCTCTTCCCCTTCAATGACTCTTTTTTTGAAGTGATCCCACACCACCGAAGTTAATTTCCTTTTCTTACCTTGTCCACTATTCTCCTCTTCTTCCTCACACAAGTCTATTAAATCTTGTTGTGTGTTTGCCTGACTAGGTAAGTCTTCGTAAGATGAATTATTACTTGATCGTACTAGAGTACTTCCAATGATCTAAAAAAAAGGAAGTACATGAGAACGAAAAACAACAAAAATGCATAATCACAGAAAATGTAATAATTTGATCAATATAAGTAAGATTTAATTCTACCTAATGTTAATTTTATGATAAACGAAAAAGATAGTCAGAAAACTTTAAAACATATCCCAAACTTGAAAAAAATATTTAGGATAAAAGGACCACTATAATCATTTACTAAATTACAAATGGGATATGGTGTTCACTACTTATTCATAAGTAATCCACTTGAAGAATACAAAAAACTTAAAGGAGTTCACATAGAAACTAAAAAAAAAATCATCCATTACAATTCAAGTGTATTAAATAGTAGACTGTGAAATTTTTACTTTAAATTTGGCTAAAAATCAAGGAGACAGTTGCAAGATACAATAGTTTTCCAGCCACAACTTAGCTATGATAAGAACTACAACTTCTTTCTGTATCATTGGCCACATTAATTAACTTAACTCTAGACTTCTGATGCATTTTACTACATCATCAAACAATGCCCAGCGCAATTTTCTTGTAGTTGAACATTAAAGTTCACTAGATGGCCCAAACAATTCACATGATGATGGCGAAAATATTAGAGAATCTTACAAATCTAATCCAAAGCTCAATGACTGAACTAACTTACCATTGCATTGGCCGAGTCATGGTTCTTGAGGAAAACCATAATTTTATTTCATACAATGAAACAGTACAAGGTTACTCTAAAACGGTTAAGGAATTTAAGCACTAAATTACCTTAAATCGTTGAAACGGAAGCTCACAACACGTCTAACCTTTCTATTGTAGAAGAAGAAATGGTAAGACCATCTGAAATTGAAAGAGAGGTGCATGTCACAACGAACCGAAGCCACAAGCAAAGCACTGAAATTTGGTTAAATTATTAAATCTCACATGGATCATTTCTCGAGGAACGGATCTGTTTATAAATATAATCTATTTATCAAGAAAATATTTCAAATTATGTTTTTCCTTGGGTAGTAAAAATCAACTAATGTTCATTGACCATTTCTTCTTTTTGGTATCTGGTATATAATGCAGTTCTCCTGCCACCTACTTATTGTAAGGTATGCATACAACGTACTTAGATGACTCAACATCAGAAAATTAATAATACATATTCAAAAGCTTAAAAATAAATCAATAAATATAATGTTTTATGCTTAAAAGCAAAACAACAATAATCTTTTTAAGCAAAACTGCAATAATCTTGGACAGATTCATTTACACCTATTTGACTGCTACATAACTAGAAAAAATGATCACCCACCAATGATCGAATGCGGACAAACGGCTAGAGATGACAGACGGCGACAAGGAATTGTCGAATGCACAATTTTTTGGTGGAAATTGACAATAATCTCTCCAAATGGGAAAACCCTCACCACCTCACGTCACTGATTGAATGAATGAAATTGGGATTCTGGTTCTGGGAATTGGTTTGTTTCTTTGGGTCAAAATTTGGGTAATGGGCATGCCCATTATCTAACAAATTTAATTTAATTTTTTTTGTAAAAATTAAAACTAAATTAAACGGGGCGGGGACCTCGTTACTCGACCTCGCCTAGGATGCCTGATTAAATGGGTAATTCCTGCCCCGTTCGGGGCGGAGCATGCGGGTATCGGGTTTAATGAGATTTTTTGCCATCTCTATGCATTACATTCCCCTTCAAATAAGCATCAATATTACCAGCTAACAAGTTTAAGGAATCTCACTAGGGTTATAACTCAATTTACGTGGCACTAATGCATTAAATGATCACAGTGAGACTAAATAACATTATTCTTAGATAATGGATTGTTGAGTTAGGGTAAATTAACTATGTTGATTCATTTTTTTCATGAGTTGAGATTGATACAATACATTTAGAATTAACTCAATACCTTCATTAAGAATATTTAAGCTCGTGTTTGGTAAGGATTTAGATTTAGATTTTAATTTAAATAAAATTCAACAATTAATTTTAACTGCATATTTCACGGGATCAACAACTTTTCAAATATCAGAATTTTAATCTCTATCAAATAAATGTTTACGATGTTTTAATAAAATAGAATTTTAATAATGATAATTATATTCACACTACAACTTTTATTATTTGCACCACTTTTAATTACATTTGAAGTCCTTAATTTTTTTTTCTCATATTAAAACTTAAAGTCAACATTTTTCTACATGTTCTTATTCTCAACCTTCAATTAATAAGCACGTCTCATCAATAATAACAGTCTACGTTTAAAAAGTCTTCTTGACTGACGTAACCTAACTTATTTGCCCACTGTAATTTGAAAAAAAAAAAATAATAAATGCAAAGTTTGACAAAAGTATTTTTATCTCGCTCCAAAACATGCAAATGGAATGTTTTAACATAAATCATCCTGAAGGACGATGTATACTAATTGATGAAAGGTTGAAAATATGAATTCGATGAAACATGGATATAAGTGTTATAATAAGCAAATGTTAATGACCTTGAGCGCAATTAAAATATGGTACAACAAATACAAATTGTGACGAGAATATAATTATTTTTTAATAATAAAAAGTCTATTGAAGAAAGAACAAAAGGAAAATTTGAAATATTTCCCCTTTTTTAGAATGTGTGGGTAAAATGTAAGAAAAAGTCATGTGCAGCTTTATTTTATTGGGAGAATATGTGATAGAAAATTAGTATGAAAAATAATAAGTTTTAAATAATCTCTGCTAAATAATTGCAAAAGATGTTATTTAGTCCCTGTTTGACAACTTTTATTTCAAAATTCTTTAATTCTCATACTCATCTTCACAAAAATGATCTTCTACCAATTGTGTGTGAGAGTTATCTTACCCATCGCTGATGTGGTGTGAATGTTTTATCCTACCCACATGAGTAGGATATCATTTTTATTAATTTTTAACCAAACATTTATACGATAAAATATTTTGCACATAAACCAAAAATTTATTCCTATTTTTTAACCAAACATTTTATAAAAAATCATTATTTAAAACTCAATTTTCTCAAAATAATGACCATCAAACACGGACTTAGAAAAGGGTAAAATGTCTTATGTATGCGTAACTTACTATGGAATAACTATATTCACGTCGTAATTTTTATCCGTTATACTATTTTTTTTTATTGTTACGAAAGTTCTCAACATTTGCTTACTATCGCACTTGGTTTCCCATTTTTTATTGCATTCTTATTTTCGACCTTCTATTAACTAGTATTTCTTGTCCATGTTAATAATTTGAGTGATTATATTGTCACCATAAAATTTATTTGATACATAACATTTTAATTACAGTTAGCTCATCAATCTTTGTTCATTGTAACAATTATTTTCTTAACTTTTTTTCGTCGAATTCTTATTTTCAATTTTTAATTAATTAGTATGTCTCGCTCTTGATGATAATTTATATCAAAATATTTTGTTTTCATACATTAAAACAAAAGAAAAACAGTTTTATCACTTTTTATTTATTTATTTTCTAAAAATACGTTGTGAAAATAAATTGTTTTATGCCATTTCAACAGACTTTTGAACACAAAACTATTTTCAAATATAAAATATGTTAGCTAATGGAAAGTTTGATGATAAAAATGACATGAAAAGTCAAGGACATAAATGATATATTGAGTAAAGATCAAGAACTTTAAGTGCAATTAAAATGTAATGCAATAAACCCCTAGCTCCATTATTTCAGTTTATAATGAGAGAAGTAGTATTTTTTTAAAGAATGTGTAGTTAAAAAAGAATGAAAAGTTTTTATGTTTATGTGCAATATTATTTTATTAAAAAATGCGTGGTTGAATAGAAGATGGAGAAAAATAAATTTTAATTTAATAGGGGACAAACATGGGCTAAATAAAAATTATAGCGTGAATATAATTACCCTAATAATTTGATGTAAACAATCTTTTAGGAGGGCAAGGAAGACTTATTTACCCCCATATATTAGTCAACGAAAAATGGGCATCTAGTGCCATTTCTTTTCCTTGCATCAAGAGAGGAAGATCAAGGTAGTGAAGTGACCTTAATTGACCTAGGAGTTGTTCCCGGGCGCATCGAGAAGGCGAAAGAGAGAAATAAGGGGGAAAGGCCGTAAAGATCACGAAGTACTTGATGGGACTTAATGACTGTGAAAGTTTCATCGAAAAAGCTCAAAGAGCATCGGCATCAAAGGTTGCGGTCGCCCAATAAGCGATTGTTCATGTTCACGAGTCAGCTCATCATACGAACGCCCGAAAGAGGGCTGCTGGTTTATTGCATTATATTTTAATCGCAATGAAAATTCCTCAATTTGCTAACGTAGAAGTTGTGTCCTCAAAATCTTTTGTCGTATTTTTATCATTAACATTCAATAATTAGCATATTTTATTTCTAATGATAGGTTTTGAATATACGTTAGTGTAAATGTTGATTGTTTATTTCATTTCTATTCAATATGAGACTTAGTCCTTAACTTCTATCGTTTGATTGTTATTGAGATATGGATTTAATGACCTGTTCTCGTTTATTACCCTTATTTGCAATGGTTGCCACTAGATGTGTATTTCGAGTTACTAAACAAAATTAGTGGGATTGAGAAGCTCAATGGCATGATAAGACGTAATTATAATACACAACAATTTTGCCCTGTTTTTCTCTTTTTAAAATAAAATTCTTTAGCCCATGTTTTGACCATCACGGCATCACTAGACAAAAATAAAATTTTGAATAGATAGGCCTTGTTTGATGCACATTATTGAGTGGGTAATGCATTTTAAATAGTAATTTGATGGAAAATATGTGATTAAAAAATAAGAAATTTGTTTAAATTTGCGTGTAATATTATTTTATCGAAAAATGTGTTGTTGAAAATGAGTTTTAAAAAAATGAATTTTTGTAAGAATGTGGATCAAACAAGGTGATAGTGAATTGATGAGTGTTCTACACTCATAATATTTATGCCACTTAATTCGTTATTTGTTATCATTGAGAGAGTTTTAGAGAATTTTAATATGTGTTTTGATGTTGTGATATATGTTGATTAAATTGAAGGAAATAAGTAAAAGTTGACAAAATTGGACAAGATTGTTAAATTGTAAGAGATCCAAAGTTCGGGACTAAAGTACAAATGCTCCAAAGTTGTGTCAGACCTCAATGAAAATTTGAGAGTGTTATGAGTCAATTGGATGAATAAAGAAGTCAAATGAATCAAATATAATTAAAGTAGGATCACACATCAATTTTCAACCGAAAAAGTTATGTTCTTGATTTTTAGTCTCATATTGAGACTCATTTTTGACATAGAAAATATTCGAAATGGAAGATGATATCTGAAGAAAAGTTGTATCTCTTTGAGTTATCTTTCCAACGGATCTTAAATCCCCTTAATCGGACATTTGGAGAAAAAGTTATGATAGAAATACTAAAGGATGCGCACTACTGAATTTTCACCAGAAACGAGCGCCGCAACGCCTCTATCGCTGAAAATGAGTAGCATTATGGGTGTCGAGGCACCGCTGAGTGAGAAAACGAGTTTTTGATATTTTTAGATTCTTTTCTTAGTCCAATTCAACTCTAATTCGTCCAAAACTCCAAAAAATATTTTAAATACATGATCAAAGACCTATTCTCAAAGGGAGAAGAGGCAAAGCATCAAAAGACTCAAGAAATCAAGAGAGGATGCGCGAAGAACATCAAGAAGAATTCCAACTAAAGTTTTAAAAGAGTTTGTCTTTCTCATCTTCCTTAAATTCTCTCATATAAATTGTATAGATTATATGGATTCCATCATGAACTAAACAATTTATCTAAGGTTTGATGTAGCCAAAATTGATATTATGATTTGATTTTATCATAATTATTTTTATTTGATTTTTCATATATGTTTGATTGTGTCATGAAATCAATACTTTCAATTAATTGGCCACTAATTGAATGAATAGATGCTAGTCAATTTCGACACTCGAGAGAGGAAAATTTAGACGGGATCATAAGATTGACACAACGTAGATTTTAAGGGTTTCGAGAGAAAATATAGGATTTATGAAACTTACTGCACAAAAGAATCATGAACTTGATAAAATATTTGATTTTAATTCGGAATAGAGATATTGAAATTGAATTATATAATTAATTTTTAGCCGGCACTTGAGAGAGGGGAGAGAAATATATTAAGATTCTTGCATTTAAACATGATAAAATTGACTATAATAGTTAGACATAATTGAATCATATTGAAAGTTAGGTGAAATCATTTCATAAGCTTTTCTTATATTGAATCATTCGTTTACATTGCATTCTTTGAATTCGTTACTAAAATTATCGTTAGATTAGTTACCGATATTGATTTCAAAATTTGTTTCTCTAGATAAATTAAAAGCTAAAATAATTATAGTACTTAGTATAAAATCAAATATCAATCACTGTGTGTTCGACACTCTAACTCCAATACTATATTACAAAACTTGACACCGTACACTTGCAGTATAATTCACGTTGTATAAAACGCGTGACATTAATTTTTAGAAAATATGTGGTTAAAAAATAGGAAAAAACATTGAGTTTACGTGCATAATATTTTATTATGCGAATATATGGTTAAACATGAATATGTAAACTAAAGAGTTTTGAAATAATGATTGTCAAACAAGAGTTTAATTTTCATACTTATTTTTAACCATATATTTATGCAATAAAATACTCTGCATGTAAATAAAAAAAAAATCCTACTTTTTAATCATAAATTTTTCAAAGAATCACTATTCAAAAATAATTTATTCAAACTAATGGCTATCAAACAATGACTAATTGTCCGAATTACCTCTTATCGAGCTAGACATTTTTAAGATGAAACTCATTTTCAACCACATATTCACACAATAAAATATTTTGCATGTAAACCAAATTTTTCTACTTTTTAACCACACATTTTTCAAAAAATACTAATAAAAAATCGTTTCTTCAAAATAATGGCCATCAACATCTGAATTATCTCTTATCGAGCTAGACATTTTAAGATGGATCTCCATGTCTTAGCCCTGTTTGGCAACTATTATTTCTAAAACTTTTTAATTCTCATACCCATTTTCAACAATTCGTTCTCATAGTAAAATATTCTGCACGTAAATTCAAAATTTTTCCATACTTTTTAAATATACATTACCAAAAAAGCACTATTCCAAACTCTATTTTTTCTAAATAATGGCCATCAAATAGGGCTTCGTGATAAGACATATTTATGCAGAAACCAGGGTTACGAGTAAATTCTTATTTATAACTTTTTTCTCACTTTTCAAGACTTTTTAACTCACTAAAGAATTGAATGTGTGTTGTACTTTATTCTAAAATATTTTACAAGTGTAGTGAAAGTAATATTTGATCATCCATTTATCGTTTTGATTTAAATATAAGAGAAATGTAAGCTCTTGAAAATAAATATTAGTTATTATACATGCACGTAAATAGTGAAATGTATACTTTAATATAATTATTAGAATTACCTAAATACATAAGTGAAGATAAATAATAAATACGATACATTACCTCTGCCAGTTATTGAGGGGCGGTGGCTGGTGATCCAGGAAATTAGTTTGGCTAAATTGAGCTACCTGGGTACCAAAAAAAAAAGGGGGAAAAAATTAAAAATAAGGGGTTTGAGGTTAGCACTAAATTGGGATACCTGAGTACCAAAAAAATAAAATAAAAAATACGATACATAAATTAATGTGAATATTAATTAATTTAAAATTCATATCAAGGAATATATATGTGGCAATGGATACTAAATTATTTACACTAAATAAATATAATTTAATTTCTAATTAAGTGAAACTGGATGTTAATATATACATGAACGTGTATGATGAACTGAATTATTGAATGATTATAATTAATATTAAGTAAATGAATGTGAATGTTTATCAATTGAGAATCAATAACAGGGATATGAACGTTGATGTAAATGAGAAATTCTAATTAATGTTAATTAATTGAAAATTAATAATAATGAATCTATGTATCAACGGGGATTTTGTAGTATTTATTACAATTTATAAATTAAATGCATATTGAAAAATAAAAAAACAAGGTATTATTGGAATAATTGAATTGTAGTAAGATTATAATCGTCTAAAAAATGATTCTCACTCGATATGATATTTAATAAAGCCCCATTTTGAGCCACATTAAAATTTCATTGTCATTTTTCTACTCATTTTCAACCTCACATTTTTCAATAAAATAATATTTTCCATCACATTAATAACTTTTCTTTATTTTTCAATCATACATTCTCTATCAATCTACCATTCTAAAATACATTATTCCAAAATAATGTGGCTCAAACACACGCATATTACAAGATAAAACAATTACTTGAAAATTAATATTTAAGTTTATCCAAACACGCCCCGAAATTGTTCCCAAATCGGCTTCTCTTCCAAGCACGCTCGCGATTACGACAGACACAATACATAGATACAAACACTCATTCTCGCCTACACGCCCAGATTCTTCCATCTACACGCACACAGTGTTCCTCCCGAAAAAAAAAAAACACACACACAAACAAGAACATGGTGGGTGAAGAGAATAGGCATCAGATGATGCAAAACCTGTTCGGTGACCAATCGGAAGAAGAGGACGAAGAGGAAGAGGTTGAATCAGAGCACGAGTCTAATCGCCAAGTAGACTATGTCTCGGTACTAATTTACCGTCGGTTAAAAAAATCCAATTTTAAATTATATGTATGATGATTCATACGCATATAATAATAATTATTTTTTATTTATTGGATGGTTTTTTTAGATCAATAAGAGAATTTTTTCATCAATTATCTTGCCCATCCAATTCAGTCAAATTTTAATCGTAATTCTTCAATCTTTTAATTTAAATTAGCATGAAATTAGTGCTATATAATGTAATTTGGCATTGATTCGCCGAGTTTTTAAGCAATATCACGCAGTCAGTGTGTATTAATCACTTCAAGCATATATTTGAAACTATTGTGTGAAACAGATCTTGCTTAAATTACTTTTTTTTTTTAATGTTGTGTATAGTGTAATTTGACACGATAGCTGTTTTTTATGATTAGAAAAGAATGACTTGCGAAATTTTTTGTATTATTCATAAAACCACGGTTACACCTTTTAAAAGTCAAACTTGTGCAGGAACTTCGTCTACAGAATATGACATCATTTTTTCTTTCTAGTTCTCAACTTAACCAACTTCAATTATGGCTGAAATTTTGTGATCATAGCGTAGGCCATCTTATGTAACCCCGTTAAACTTTCATGTCAGAACTGCCAGATCAGTTAGGAACTTTTATGTAAAATGAACTTTCAGATGGTTAAGGACATCTTGACAAACCACCGAACAAAATCTCTATTTGGGATCACCTGCAAAAGCTTCACTGCATTCTAAGATAGACACATGAATAATTGATATTTAGCATGCTAACTTTGGCATTCCCTGTTAGCATTATGTATAATTTCATAGCATCTGATAATCAAATACTTTGGACATGCTTGTGGTCTAAGCCCATTATTGGAGAGCTCTAAGACAGTGAGTTATAATTGGGTCATTAGTATAATAGTAGCCACAAGCCAGGAAATCTAGCCTTTGTGTATATGTCATCATGTTTGTAGGATCAACTTGTTTAGATGGCTATTAGATATTGTTCAAAGGATTCTATAGAAAGTTGGAAGATATTGAAGTTTTAGGATATATGTTTTCTGATCTTTTAAATGGTTTATACACTTTGTCATAGAATTTTTAAATGCATATTTCTTTTTGCGTGCTAATGTCTGTATGAATTAGTAAAGACGCACTTATTTCCCCTTTGTTATAACCATGCCATGACTTAAAAAATTTGAATCAAAATGTAAATTTCATTGCTCGTTTTGTCTCTTTTCTTATTGTGGCTATTTAACTTCCAGGATGAAGGTGATGGAGGACCAGAACTTGAAGGTGAAGTCGAAGGGCAAGGAGAGGTTGAAATTGAGAGCGAGGGTGAACCACAAGATGTTGATGTTCAACAAGGTGAGAGTGAGGGTGAGAAAAGTCAAAGTTCTCTGGAAGTTGAAATCGGCAATCAAAGGGAAGAAAATGAAGAGAGATATTTGGAGAGTGATGATGAGGGATATGGCCAACGAGTTGTAACAAGTAGGAGGCGCAATACAATTGACAGTGGGTCTGAAAGATCTGAGGAGAACCATTATGCTGCTAGCAAGGATGAGGAAGTGAATCAGGCCAGAAGTTCTAGGTATTTTGTTCAAGCTCTCGTCCTTTTCATGACTCCTCATACGGCATACCCGTGACCTGATCATGTGCATATAATTTTTTAGTAGTATATCATTGAAATTGACACAATAGCTTCTTCTTGCCCTCCTTTTAACATATTAAATCCCTATCAATGTGCCACCACTGCACATTTACTGCAAATTGATGACGTTTCTTCTTCCCGTTGTATCCTCTTCTACTCGTTCTTATGATGCTACCCTACTTTCTGACGCACTAGTGTTATGTTTGTGCTTAAATGCATAGATGGTGTACAGGAGAAGGTTGGTTGGATATATTGATGCAAAATGGCTTATTTCCATTTTGAAATGATCTATGATAAGAAATATGTGAAGGTCTGTAGGAAATTAATACTATGAAGGAAAGTATATGAAGCAAAGCTATGTGTTTTTTTTTTTTTTTCAAATTATATTTTTCTGAACTTCTGCATTTTAGTTTTATCAGAGCTAATCATGGGCATTTACCACAACATCTACATTAAGGGAAAATTCCCTTCCAACTTTAAAAAACCCCTCCCTTTGAAAAGCTGTTCCTTCCTGCTCTGTGTTATTTAAAATTTTGGCTTCATAGAAGTCTTGGGAAGTTGATAAGAGATTTATTGCACATAGTCTGTATTTTATGTACCTGGAAAGATTGGAAATCAGTGACAAGAAGGTTGCAAATGAGGAAAGAGAACTTGGGTGCAATAGAAAGTTACTTTTGTCTTTCATATATTAAATGTATCCTGCAATCATTCTCTTCTAATATTTACTGCTATAATCTGGACATTTTTACTCTCACAGTAGATCACCCAGTGACGAGAAAAACGAGGATCACCTTTTATACTCAGCTCCAGAGATCCGTGATGTTTTTGGGGACTCTGATGATGAAGAACAAGAAGAGTACGCAGTTCAGAATCAGATCGAAGAAGATGAAAATGTTTGTATAAGATGTCCTAATAGTAACTAGATCATTTTATTTAATGTTTTGTGATGCTTCTGCTGCTTTTTTGATACACATCGAATATATGAATATATTTTTCCGAACACAGATATCACCTGTAGATGAAGAGGAAAATTTTGAGAAAGAACTAAGGCCAGAGGATATGATTCCTGATGAAGATGCCCCATATGAGTCTGAAGAAGAGCACACCGAGGCTAGACCCAAAGAGAAGCCCATTGGCCCTCCTCTGGAGTTGGAGATTCCTCTGCGTCGTCCTCCAGCTGACCCTGACAAGGTTGATCTCCAATTTTGTTACATTTACAACCTAAACTTTTTAGAATCCGCTATTTTCTGTGAGCCTTGATCGCAATTATACCCTTATAGCCCAAAGAAAGGCTTGAAATGATTGTAATCGTTCACGTGCGTGTATCACACTGTTCACACTTCAAAACATGAGTTCAATCTTGGTATTTTGGAGTTAACAGGTCAGAATAATCTCATGGAGCATCCCATTTTCTCTTAAAATGACCCAAAATAATTTTTGGTAGAGCGGAACAATATGTTGTAGCAAAGTTATATAGTTTGCTTTTGAACATTTACTCAAGTTATAGAGCTAGACAATTTGTGCAATGTCACGAAAACGAGGCCAATCTTGGTTAGGTATTAATATAGAAATTAACATTTCCTTGCTCGTATCTTTGATTTTTCCGTAATCAGATATAGGATACAGATACAAGTAAAGGAAATGATGGAGATATAATTTTTGGGAACTTTATAAACAAAGTTCAACTTGTGAAAGATAAATGTTTTGCACTTCCCTTTTTTTCTTCTTGGGAGTTCTTTGATTTCTATTACCTATGATTTGGCATCAGTCTTCTCGTGTACCCTATCAAGATATTATTGACAGAATGCCAAGCTTTTCCTCGTATCTGTAATAGCCTTTCTATAACATTAATATGAACTTGTAGCATCTGCTTTATTGATACAACTCTGAATTCTTTGTGACAATCTATGTGAGGCTGTAGTTATTTAATCCCCGTTTCCTATGCTTTTACTATAGTCTGAGGTTGTAGTTCTGAATTCTCCACTTCATAGTGCTATTTAAGAATACGAATAATACATAATCTAGGAATTATAGTGATAAATGTTGTTCTGTTGCAGATGCATATGATCAAAGTTTCAAATATAATGGGTATTGATCCCAAGCCTTTTGATCCCAAAACATATGTGGATGAGGATGTTTATATCACTGATGAATCTGGATCAAACAAGAGAATACGGTTAGATAATAATATTGTTCGCTGGAGGAGGGTTAAAAATCCTGATGGCACAACATCTGTAAGTGAATCTTTTGGTGTTTTATTTGTCCATTTTGAGATGTATGCACGTGCAAGATCATGTAACTTCACTCGATTTTCATATTTCTGCTCGTCATGCTTACCACTTTACTGTTTCAAATGTTTTGTTTCGATGATATGCGATTGTTTGTCATTTATTTGAAATGAAGATTGTGTAGATGGATGGGTTACAATTTCAAACTAGGATTTGAATTTTGCATTAGCATACTGGTTTGGATGATCATTTATATAGGTTCATAAGTTGCGTTATCATTGTAGTAGTTATTTTTCCTCTTGGGAAGCATAGAAAAAATTAATTTGCTGCGGTTCAATTTAAAAGTTGCTTAGATTAAGTATTGCAACTGAAGATTGACTGCTTTAGAGGGCATCTTCATCACATGACCAGTGAAGTAAATATAGGCAACACGTTCATTTGCTCTTTTATTTCCCCCCATTAAGAATATACATGCATTCAACTTGCTAAAAATATGTACCTCACACCTGCAGTTTCAGCAACTAACGTAATTGTGTTTCTCAAAGAAAGCATGTATAACTTGTCTGATATCGTCGCATTTAATTTGTTCCTCTTTCAGTTTTCACTATCCACACTGAAGTAATGTGTAAATTTTTGTTCAGACCAACATGATTCACCAATTTTTAATTATTTTGCGGGAATTTGAGGTTACTTGTGAACTACAGTTTCCCCCTTTCGAAAAGGCTTAGCTGCAATGGCCACAAAGTGATTCTCCATCATTTAGTCTGTTCGGGTTACTATTTGGGGTTGACCTCAAAACATCTTCTTGTTGCTCAAGGAATAGCAAACTGCTTTCGGTTCATGATCTTACCATTTAATTTTTATGAGTTTGGTGAAAGTAAGCTTGCCAATTATGCTCTTTCGAGCAAAGGCATGGTGTATTTTATTTAGGAGGTTAGGCAGCAGCAATCGAATGGGATTAGTAATATAAAAAGCATTGGTATGAGTGTGCTGCACCAAGGCAGCGTAACAATCACAAAATTGTTGCATAAGTTCAGATTGGGCTACGTGGTGGCTCACCAGTTTTGACTTTGAAATGCTCGATTAGATGGCTTGTTACTATTTGCCCTGCACATTTACGCATACTCGCACAAACACGGGGGAAGATTAGGAATTGACAGAGAACAAAGAAAAAAGAATTAAAACATTAGACCTGTGAATTTGGAACTGAGCTGAGTATGGTGATATTGTCTACTTAATGGGATTGGCCCTTTCAAGTGCCTCAAAACACACCCACACCTTCGTGCATGTAATATTGTTAAGCCCTGTTTGGGCTCCATTTTAATTTTAATACATTTTTCTCTTTCTTCTTTTCAACCACATATTATTCAATAAAATAATATTGCACATGAACCCAAAATTTTTCTTTCTTTTTTAACTATACATTCTCCTAAAAAACTACCATTCCAAAATATATGTCCTAAAACCTCATTAAAATGGAGCCCAAACAAGGGCTTAATTGTTTGTTTGATTGTGAACTAGGTGCACATGAGAAAATTTACAGGGAACATGCCTTAAATTGGGATCCAAATCATTATCGTTTGCTTAGCACTTAAAATTTAGTGTCAGACATTGGTCAGATAACGAGTTCTATGCCTCATGTGAATTCATGCTATTATTGCTCTAGCAATTCATGTAGTCACTTTCTTTTCTTTTTTCTTTTTTATTGAAATGGTAGCCACTTACTTTTTGCGAGGATCTAGGTGGAACAAAATGCTTTATAGAAGTGTGTTATGGGAATAAAGGATGTAGGACCCTTAATATAAATAAGTTCCAGAATATACATTTAAGGCAACCCTGAGGGGTTGCTCAATTGGTTAG
>CAIGRF010084442.1:18189-30295 GCA_903798235.1 Fraxinus ornus
TTTCCAACTTTTTTTTTTTTTTTTTTTTTTTTTATTTTATAAATCTTTTAATTTTTTTTTTTTTTTTTTTTTTGTGAGGCTTACGCCTCAATCCGCCTCGAGGCTTACGTCTCGCCTCATAAAAAAAAACCGCTTCAGTATTTAGTTTCGCCTTTTTAAACTTTGACTACGATCTCTCTCTCTCTGTGTGTGTGTGTGTGTTGTGCTTTTGTTTTTAATAGCACCATTTTCAAGTCTTGCTACAATATTGAGGTTAGCTGAATGAATGGAATAATAAATCTTGGTATTTGCTTTATCCATGGTTAGTTTTTGTTTTGCAAAATGAAATAGATGTTTTGAATCACAAGGTCCAAACATTTTTCGCGAACCAATTTGATTGTAGAGCAGTGAATTTTGGGGCAAAATTCTATTTGATATAATTTTGCTCCGTTATATCACGACTTCATTGTGGAAGCTGATATCTGAACTTCTGAGTACCTCTGAGATGTCTAGGCAGTCTAGCTCTTAAATTATTTCTGTTATGATTATTCTTCTGATCAGTTCTAGTGTATTTCTTATTTAATATAGGAATTAGAAATAAGTTTAGATCTTCACGCTTTGCTGAAAGTTATATTAAACTATGTGCATCTCAGTTTTTCCAATGTCTATTTGTCCAACTTGAGTAGGTTGAAAGCAATGCACGCTTTGTGGAATGGTCAGATGGCAGCCTACAGTTACTCATTGGAAATGAAGTGCTTGATATATCTAAGCAAGATTCTCAACACGAACAAGCACACCTTTTCCTCAGACATGGAAAGGTAACTTCACTTCTCTTCCCTATCACTTGCATTAATTAGAAGATCCTGACGGGGCTTTGGATTTAAAGCTTTGTGTCCCAATAGCTCTCGCAGGTCTACATGTATGATATCTGAAGTTTCATCTTTGGGTGCTTCTGTTTTCTTGTTTCAATGACTATAGTTATCATCGTTTCATTTATAATTTATCTGTCATATGTTATATTTTGTGTCAAATATGCAGGGTATTCTCCAGTCTCAGGGAAGAATTTTAACCAAGATGAAGTTTATGCCTTCATCCTTAACTTCTAATTCCCATCGTCTGTTGACTGCTCTTGTTGATTCGCGGCACAAAAAGGTTTACAAAGTCAAGAACTGCATCACTGACATCGACCCTGAGAGAGAGAAGGAGCAAAAGGAGAAGGTAAAGTATTAATAGAGTCTTATTAACAATGCAATAGCATCTTGTGATTGGAGTCATTGGACATTCAATTTTACTTCTTTTTTTGACTTCTTAGGCTGTAAGTCAATCAATTAGAGCTAGTGCACACCTTAGTCGGAAGAAGGAGAAGGTGAAAAGTAAATATACACAACCTATCCGCCGGGAACGTCAACTTTCACCTGGTTTTCTGGAGGATGCACTTGATGAGGTTAGCTTTCTATAGTTCAATTTTACTCCCTAGCAATGCATTAAGAATTATGACATATTTTCATTAGATATGCTCACTTATGTTTTGTCCATATTGTAAGTATCTAACTAAAGATTAAAAACATTCTCTCCCTTGCCCCGAATGAAAATATTTTGTTCTCTTTCTATGGAAAATATTTATCTTCTGTCATGTTTTTATTAATTAGGATGATGATCAAGATTACTATGAACCTCAACGCTCTGCTGCCCGCCGTAGCTTTGAGGAAGACCTTGAAATGGAAGCTCGAGCTGAGAAGCGTATTATTAATGCAAAGAAGGCATGTTATTTGAACAATATGAACACCCCACCTTAGTTTTCCCTTTGCCCTCTAGTCTCTTTAATAAAAACCTTCATTCTGCTTAATGGAACTCTTCTGCCTGGATACTGTCAGGGCCGAAAAGATATACCCCGGAAATCAGCATTGCCATCTCGGCAGTCAATGGACTTTGCTGAAAGTGAGGAGGAATCTGAGTATGAAACTGAAGGGGAAGAAGATGAGGGTTCTCCATCACATAGAAGGGACATGGAAGCAGAGCAGGGTTATGAGGAAGAAGATGAAGGGCGTGAGCTGGGAGAGGAGGATGAAGCTTACGAAGAATCAGAGGAGGAGGCTGAGGTAAGTGGCTATTTTTCTAAATAATTTTTTTGGTTCAACTACTTATGCATGGATGCAACAGGATATAAAGATTTCTTAGATACTTTCGCTTTAAGCTACCTCTTGTTCTCTATAAGTACACTAATGATTTGACTTCTCTTGTGCAGATGCTGTTATAATGCTTAGATGTTAGATTGTTTTCTATCTTTGATGCTAAAACTCATTTGTATAGAGAATCCTCTTTATTTATAGTTATGATCTTGTTTGAATGCATTTAGGTTAGAATACATGATGATTTCTTCTCACATTTATCTGAAGCACAGTTAATATCAGATGAAGGTATAAACTGCAATTTACAAGATAAACAAGTAAAGATTGATTTGTAGAATTTGACAGTGAAATGCATATTTAAAAAATTTCATCTCGGTCTATTGATCTTTCCTCTGGGTTACATGGTCGTGGTTTTTTACTTCGTGTTCAACCCAAAACAGATTATTAGAATGTGCCCTAAAGGTGTTAGAAACTTCAAGAAGTGTCTTAAGGAATGTTTATATGAATATATGGTTGGTTGAGAATAAAATGTTTATAAGTGATAGTTTTCAGTATATCTGGGCAACACAGATGTGAGGGCTTTCTTGAACGTTAGAGATGAAATGATGGCGCAATAGAAGCAAAAACTATGAAATTGAAATCCTGGACTTTCTGAACTGTAATTTGATATATTAAGGGAAAAATAGTTGGGAGTTTTATTGACTGCATTAAGAGAACATGATGAATTGCCACCATGTGGAGAGGTGAGTAATGGCTCAATAAGTGGGGAAACAACCTTGAAATTGAAGAATTGATCTTCATGATAGAAGGGGAACATATATAATTTTGAACAGTTAAGAAAATGAGACTAGTCCAAAATTTGTAGCGTAGCTTAAATGATTTTTGAAGAGTTGGATTGATTTACTACTCAGAAAGAGTTGGGATGATTTAATGTGCAGAACAAGTACTCCTCAAAGATGAAAATCTAACTTGGTGGCCTGCTCTTAGGATGCATTAGTGAAGCTGAAAGTTGGACAAAAGGCTCGAATTTGCACGTTTCATGACTAGTAACATGCATGCCTTAAGTGACATGTCTTCTATATTCAGAGAACTTAGATTAGTTTTTCTTTGTGTGCGGTTTTTGGTTTAGCAATTCATTTTTCTGTTGGCTTGATCTGTTATTCTATGAACTTAATCATTTATAAATTTTTGTTTGATTTTAAGATGTTCCAAGTGGGTTTTCCCTAAATTTGCACCCTTTTAATTCAATTTATATAGAATATTCTATAAACAGGAGACACATGTAAGTACAGACGTTCCTCTTAGGGTGGAGCATCAGTATTTGACACATACTAGATACTGACATGCCTCAGACATGTATACCACTTGCCATGTGAAGCGTCCTTTTTTTCACGCTTTACTCCACATTTTCTGCTATATTTTCTATACATTCTGATATTTCTAGAGCTTGAGAGACTCGTCAAGGAAAAATCACGCCGTTGGTAATTTTGAATATATAATCTAGGAAAATTTTAATTAGTATCTATACGAACTTCATCTCGCATTTGTTTTATATTTACTATCTGTTCTTTTAAAATAAAGAGTGTTAATTTTACTGAATAAATTAAACCAGTACAAAGATAAAGAAGCAATACATAAATTTAATAGTTTTCAATCAACGTGTTCTTCATTTGTCTGTGTTCTCCTTTTTGAAGAATTATGTGTCGGTGTGTCCATGCCACATCATATCCCCATCTATGCTTCATGGGTTTTTCCTACAAATTGTCACTAATGAGCCAAAGCCTGTTGTGAAGCTATTAAAAATGGAATGGAATCAGCATACTGGACTTGTCATAAGTTTTACAAGGTGGACAAACAATGACATGGACACCCATCTTGGAGCACCATGGTTACCAATTCTTCGTCCCCTCAAGCGTGGATGATTTTTATAAGAGACCCAATGTATCATATGATTCTGGTTCTTGAAAATCAACACTTCTCCAAACCCTGAAAACGGACGGAATTCTAGGATTCCTTTTTGAGGCGAATACTTTTATGCTTACCTGTTCTGGTTGGTGGGTACAGTGCAGAGCCTTCTCCCTAAATTCTCGATAGGCTAACATCCGTAGAGCCCTCTTTTACAATATGGCAGCTGAAGAGGAGGGTGGGTGGATGGGTGAGGACTCGGGAGTGAAACATCCATAATATGGCTGATATACCATGTTTGCATGAATTTCACTGCATGGGTTCCTGATTGGATTAATAGCATAACAGATGGCAGAAACAAAGCAAAAATGTTCAGAAATTTTAGAATTTAATCATCTAATGATTACTGTGGCATGATCTTTACGTTTTCTCTCGGCAAAAATGTTGAAGTTCTTTACTTTTCTTCTCACTTCTCAGCTTATCCATTGACATGATTATTTTACTGTAGTATTGGGTACAACTATTGGCAAATTCAGTTCTTCCCTACATATAGCATTTATCTTTCTTGTTAAAAAGCAATTATTCATCAGGAGCCCAAGCAAAAGGTGAGGCAGTCAGGAGGCAGCCTCAAAAGAAAGGACATTGAGTCAGATGAGGACTCTCCTCCAAGGAAAGCTGCAACCCATCGTCGAATGGCAATTGTCTATGATAGTGATGAGGAGTAGGAGCTTTGGTGCAAGGAGTACAAGACAAGTGAGTAATACCCACTTACAGTAGTTGTATTACAATCTCACATAGTCCGGATTTAGTTCCACATGAGTTTTTCCCTTTCCCAAGAGATATTTACACAACATAATACGTGATTATTTAACTTTTTGTGGACATGACCAGATAGCTATACTTTGAATTTGTTGCGGTCCATTTGATGAACTGTGTATTTAAGGCTGTAAAATGTGTGTAGACATCTGATAGACAGACAATGAACGAACAGGCAGAATAACAGACAGACCTACACAAGCATGTTTATGTGTTACATTCGTGCACTCTCTCTATATCTCTCAATTGTTGCAATATGTATTTATGTATGTATTGTTGCATGCATTTGTTAATCAAAAGAAAGTACAGCTATGATATTGAGTTTTGGAGAGGGATCTTCCCCTAGTGGCTTTGGAGAGAGCTCTGATGAGAGTGGATTTCCATGATGAAACTTAAGTTCAAAGGTCAATTAACACAAGTGTTTGCAAACTTTTAACTTGTATGTAAATGAACCGTTCGCTAAGTAAATTGAAAGTTTGAACTAAACACGTCGCAGGAAGTGAAATATCTGGTCTTTGTGGAAGTGCGGTACTTGTAATAGATATGCTCGATACGGGAATAAGGTAAACATACAAAGTTGAAAAAGCACATGCCAATAAAAAAGGATGTCATGTAATAAATACCAATTCAAAAACAACAGTTATTGTTGAACGTCAATTAACTGTTACTTGTATAATTGTCATTTTGAAGAATAATTAGCAATCTTAAAGAAGCACGGGAAAGCGTTAACAACTTTGAAGATCTCGTTGGAGCAACTCCCGGAATTTGAATGGTCATTCTTTTTAGCACTGTCAATATTCTTTATTCTTTAGGAGCTTAAATTTCACACGACCAAGTCATGGCTTTGATCTGTTATTGCAATTATATTGTGGTACGTTTCTTGTGCTAACATGCTGCAAATGTATCTTCCATTGTATGCCAATGTTCATATCTGAATCTGAATTTGTTATTGGTATGAAATCATTGAGCCACGTCTTTGATACCTCGGTTGTGGATTTTACAGGATGATCGTTCACAGGCATTCATGGACAATTATCACAATTCAGTGTTCAGCCGCGTCTGGAACTTGACTTTGCATGCAGATCTTAAGATCCGCAGTAGTTTCATACTAAAACGCTGCCAGGTTTGGCACAACAAAGTGTATACTTCATAAAGTTTTCCTTGGTAACTTCTTTATTTCTTAATTTTATGAATTTCATTGCAATTTATTTGTAATTATCTTCTCATGTCTGTTAAACTATAAATGATTGTTTCCTTATGGCTTGAATGAACTGCACTAATTTTTTTTTTTTTTTTTTTTTTGTGTAATTAATTTAGCAGACAATTGTTAATCTCGAGTTAGGAATAATTCTTCTTCTGTGCGTGTGCTTTGGAAGAACTGCATTAACGCTATCAGTTTTCACTAATATTTTTGTTACTTGTGTTAATGACGAATTTTTCCAAACCATCAATGTATTTTAGAGTGTGTTTGGTAGAGATTAAAATTGGATTAAAATTGAAAAAATAATCGTTATTGTTGACTTTTATTAGACGGAATCTAATAATGATTATTTTTAATTTTAACCAGCTTTTGAGCTCTACCAAACAGGCTCTTAGTGTAATCTTTTCGAAAAACATTTTTTCCACAGTTTTTTCATTTTTGGATTACTTGGAAGAACTTTCTAATCATGCAGAAACCAATGTTATGTAATCGCATGCGCATAGGGATAATTGTGTTTTCAAAATAATGATCTAATCAGGAAACTATTCCTACATACATAAAATCGTTACACTATTACAATGTCGAAAATACTGTCACAGAATGCATATGCCAAGAAATCGTAACCCTGAAAAATACATGATTTTGTCGATCCAGAGAGTCGCACGAACAAAGTTTCTGGTAAATAAAATCGTGATTGAAGATTTTACTGAAATCTGTTGCTGACTCTGAAACCAACACAAAGTGCACACATAAATTGAACGATGAGAAGATGGAGATTGAATCTGTCGATCTCACGTCCAATATGAAGAAGACGAAGAAAGCAATGCATCATTATAATATATACATTTTACACGATTCAAGTCTAAAGAAGAAGAATGATAGTGATTCTGGGCGAGAACAGTCGCACAACTACAGCATGATTCATATATCAAACATTTAACATGATACAAGGGACTCAATATCAACATTTGATGTGAATCATATACCCTAAATAACAAAAAAAATACGATTTTACAATATCCAAAAACTTGGTTTTACTATTTTTTGGATTTTTTATTGTGTAGATTAACAAAAATAAATGAGGTCTTTGCCAACTTCTATATCTATTGAATATTATTAAGAATGATCTAAAGAATATTGATATTCATCTTACGTTAAGTACTGATGATGTGTTATATCAATATATTTATAGATAAATTTCATTGGACCTCAATTTTTAAGCCCCTGTTTGGTACATGTTAAATTTTATTTTCATTCTTTTACTCATTTTCAACTACACATTTTTCAATAAAATAATTTTTTCTGTCACATTAATAACTTTTTCTTCATTTTCAACCACACATTCTCCATCAATCTATTATTTCAGATTATATTCTTTCAAAATAATATAGCTCAAACACACCATAAATTAAATTTATTATCAATAAATTAATTAATATAATACGTCATGAGTGCATTATGTCATTACTCCTATTAACTAAGTCATTGTTTGATGGGGGATTAAAATTAAAATTAAAATCAATAATTTATTTTAATCACGTATTTTATATAATTTATAATTTTTTAAACATACATTTTATCATTTTTTTTTTTGTCAAAATTTACTAAAATTCTACATCAAACAGGGCTAAATACTTCAAATACTTTATCTAATAGGATATATGGTAGGCGCCACAATGAACAGCTCTCACAAGTATGGGAGTAATACTGGTGAGTATGGGAGTAATACTGGTGCTTTCTCACTTTCAAAGAAAACAAATAAAAAAAAATTATGAAATCTAGCAGTTTCTAGCCCACTCTACGATATTCCAGACACCTCTCTTACCGAAACAAAATGGACTGCTCCCCCTTCACCTTCATCCAGTGTCCTAAATGTTCATTCTTATAATCCGACTCTTCAAGCTGAAACACACATAAATCTCATTATTTGAAGAAGCCCATTAAGCTTTCATCTGTTGAAGTTCTTTATCTGTATAAAGGTACGATCTTTATGCTATTATGGAATTTCGTATGTGAGTTTTTGCTTTTTTTTTTTGGAAGAATTTTGTATTAATCAGTTTTCTCTGCATAAAGGTACTATGTGTATGTATTATGTTATTTTGAGTGTTTTGTGTTTAGATTGTTTCGGTTGTATACTAGTACTGATATGCTCTTTTGTTGGGTTGAACGAATTCTGAATATGAAATTTGAGTCTATTTTTCGCTTCTTCTCACAGTTTTTTTGTAGGATATAATTCCGACCATGAATCCAGACAAGTTCACTCACAAGACCAACGAGACCCTTGCCAGTTCCCATGAACTGGCCATGAGTGCTGGCCATGCGCAGTTCACCCCTCTCCACTTCGCTGCGGCTTTAATATCTGATCAGCAGGGTGTTTTTCGACAAGCCATTGCTAGTGCTGGCGGTAGTGATGAGGCTGCAAATTCAGTGGAGAGGGTCATTAACCAAGCTATGAAGAAACTGCCCTCTCAGACGCCTCCCCCTGATGAAATCCCAGCAAGTACTTCGCTGATCAAAGTAATTCGACGAGCGCAATCCTTGCAGAAATCCCGTGGTGACACCCATTTGGCAATTGATCAACTGATTTTAGGCCTTCTGGAGGACTCTCAAATCCAAGACCTCTTGAAAGAGGCTGGAATTAGTGCAGCCAGGGTGAAATCGGAAGTTGAGAAGCTGCGAGGGAAAGATGGTAGGAAGGTGGCGAGTGCCTCTGGGGATTCATCATTCCAAGCTCTGAAGACCTATGGCCGTGACCTTGTGGAGCAGGCCGGAAAGCTCGACCCTGTTATTGGCAGGGATGAAGAAATCCGGAGAGTTGTTAGGATTCTTTCTAGAAGGACTAAGAATAATCCTGTCCTGATTGGAGAGCCTGGAGTTGGTAAAACTGCTGTGGTTGAGGGATTGGCTCAAAGAATTGTTAGTGGTGATGTTCCGAGTAACCTTGCAGACGTGAGGCTTATAGCATTGGATATGGGAGCTTTAATCGCCGGAGCAAAATACAGGGGGGAATTCGAAGAAAGATTGAAGGCTGTTCTAAAGGAAGTTGAAGAAGCTGAAGGAAAAGTGATCTTATTTATTGATGAAATTCATCTTGTTTTGGGTGCAGGGCGCACCGAGGGATCAATGGATGCTGCCAATCTCTTTAAGCCTATGCTTGCAAGAGGTCAATTGCGTTGTATTGGAGCCACGACTCTTGAGGAGTACAGGAAATATGTGGAGAAAGATGCTGCATTTGAGAGGCGTTTCCAGCAAGTTTATGTGGCTGAACCAAGTGTTGCCGACACAATCAGCATTTTGAGGGGGTTGAAAGAGAAGTATGAAGGGCATCATGGTGTTAAGATTCAGGATCGAGCTCTTGTGGTTGCTGCGCAGCTATCATCTAGGTATATTACAGGTACATACTCCTGACTAAACTAGATGATTTCTGGGTTTTTTTTTAATCTAATTATTGGTGAAATAATCTGGCATTGATCTGATTACAGGGAGACATCTGCCTGACAAGGCAATTGACCTTGTAGATGAGGCTTGTGCAAATGTAAGAGTTCAACTCGACAGTCAACCTGAAGAAATTGATAATCTAGAAAGGAAAAGAATTCAATTGGAGGTCGAACTCCATGCTCTTGAGAAGGAGAAGGATAAAGCCAGCAAAGCTCGGCTTGTTGAAGTGAGTATATTGCATAACAATTGCTGGATTGATCTCAAGTCTTATCTAAATATGGTATTATTTCAAACTTACAAGGTCTGATGATCCTAAGAATTTTTCAGGTAAGAAAGGAACTCGATGATTTGAGAGACAAACTACAGCCTTTGATGATGAGATACAGAAAAGAGAAAGAAAGAATTGATGAGCTCCGGCGGCTCAAGCAAAAGAGGGACGAGCTTTTGTATGCCTTGCAGGAAGCTGAAAGGAGATATGATCTTGCTAGAGCGGCTGACTTGAAATATGGAGCAATTGAGGAAGTGGAAACGGCTATCGCCCGGCTTGAGTTAAGTGCAACTGAGGATGGAATGCTGACAGAAACAGTTGGACCAGAACAAATTGCAGAAGTTGTGAGTCGTTGGACTGGCATACCTGTAACAAGGCTTGGCCAGAATGAAAAGGAGAGATTGATTGGTCTCACTGAAAGGCTGCACCAAAGGGTTGTAGGACAGAATCAAGCAGTTGCAGCTGTTGCAGAAGCTGTATTGAGATCTAGAGCTGGGTTGGGTAGGCCCCAACAGCCAACTGGTTCATTTCTGTTCTTGGGTCCGACTGGTGTTGGCAAGACTGAGCTCGCTAAGGCTCTTGCTGAGCAACTATTTGATGACGATAGACTGATGATAAGAATTGACATGTCTGAATACATGGAGCAACACTCTGTTGCTCGACTGATTGGAGCTCCTCCTGGGTAAGTTTGATGCTGTTTGAGTTTTATTTAACGTTTCTATATTTCTGCAACGTTTGCTTACCATAGTCGTAAATTTTCAGCTATGTTGGCCATGAGGAGGGTGGACAACTGACGGAAGCAGTAAGGAGACGTCCATATAGTGTTATACTTTTTGATGAAGTCGAGAAAGCACACCCAACGGTGTTCAATACCTTGCTGCAAGTTTTAGATGACGGAAGGTTAACCGATGGACAAGGCCGAACAGTGGACTTCACAAACACTGTTATCATTATGACATCAAATATTGGAGCTGAGTATCTTTTAAGAGGACTAATGGGCAAGTGTACTATGGAAAGTGCTCGTGAGATGGTTTTGCAAGAGGTACTTTGACTGTTGCATTTTTCGACTGTAAACTATAACAACACTTCCGGAATGGTTACTTAATTCGTTTTTTTTTTATCAGGTGAGAAAGCATTTCAAGCCCGAGTTGCTAAATCGGCTTGATGAGATTGTGGTTTTTGATCCTCTTTCTCACGGCCAATTGAGAAAGGTATGCCGCCTTCAACTGAAAGATGTCGCCAGTCGCCTGGCAGAGCGTGGTATTGCCTTGGGAGTGACCGAAGCAGCATTGGATGTCATTCTAGCTGAAAGCTATGATCCTGTAAGTATAAGTATCATCAGTGGGCACTTTCAACTTATTTTTAACTTAATAATCTCTAATGGAAATCTAATATCATGGCTTAATATTACTAGGTGTATGGTGCACGACCTATAAGGAGATGGTTGGAGAAAAGGGTTGTAACCGAATTGTCAAAAATGCTCGTGAAGGAGGAGATCGATGAGAACTCAACTGTATATATAGACTCATCACTTGATGGAAGAGAGTTGACATACCGAGTAGAGAAGAATGGAGGGCTTGTTAATGCTGCAACGGGCGAAAAATCAGATATATTAATTCAAATCCCAAGCGGTCCAAGAAGCGATGCTACCCAAGCAGTAAAGAAGTTGAAGATCGAAGAAATAGTTGATGACGACGGGATGATTGAGTAAACTGTCGAAAATCTTGTGTGAAACTTGAAAATCGAATAAATAGTTGATGGTGATGAGATGATCGAGTACATTGTCTAAAATCTTTTTCTTTCGTGTCGTTTTCGAGCTGATCGTGTTGTGTTCTATTGATAATAAGTCCTATATAGCAGACATAAGACTAAAAAAAATTATTGCCATTGGGTTCAAACTATTTGAAAGTAACACATTATGAAACAATGTTAGTAGCATATCGTTATGAATTGTCACATAAACAGACTAGACGTTATAAATAGGGTTACAATTAATTTTAAAAGAAAAGGTGGTGTAGTAGAATGGATTATTAAGGAAAATAAATTGAAAAAACATTGCCAAAATAATTAAGAGCTCATTCGGTAGAGATTAATTAAAATTAAAAATATAGTCGTTATTGAGTCTCACTCGTCTAATAAAAGTCAACAATAACGATTAATTTTTCAATTTTAATATTTACCGAAGGGCTCTAAACAATCTTTTCATACTCTATCTTGTCAATTAGGATATAATGCAAATGAATCTTGTTCATTTTATTTGTTGTATTTATGTTCAATCGTTAAGTTTCTTTTATTATAGGTGATTATTGCATTTTTGTGCACTTATTCGGAGTTATTTTACTAAGTTTTGGTTTTACAATTATTGACAAT